>JASDQU010738472.1:81173-104457 GCA_032191745.1 Picea mariana | reverse complement strand
GAAACCCTTACCAAGTACATGCATGAACATAAGGTATGTAATGTTAGTTTATCTTCAAATTCCTCTCAAGATGAATTCTTTGGTGTTTTTGAAAATCGCACAAGAGGAATAGGGTCCAAGTTATTGTTAAAAATGGGCTACGAAGGTAAAGGATTAGGCAAGCATGCACAAGGCATTGTTGAGCCTATTGTTGTTGAAGAGAGACCCAAGTATTATGGTCTTGGATATGAACGAAGAGATGGAGCAAATTCCAAAGTTGAGGATACAAGGGAAAAAGTTCCAAGAACAAATTTTGTTTCAAGTTCACCTCTTCAAGAAGGCTATAAAGGTGAAAGTTCAAGAACTTTTGTTTCAAGTTCAACCCCTCCAGCATGCAAATCTTGTGTTCAATATGAATGCAAATGTATGAACCGAAAGAGTTGTGACAACGATGAGGACAAGAACACTATTGTTGGTCTTCAAAGGAGAGCTTGTAACTCTTCAAATTCACCTCCTCAAAGAGGCGATAAAGGTGAATGTTCAAGATATAATTCTGCTTATCATTTAGTTGCTTTTGATTATGTTAAGCATGATAAATTTGTATGTAAAAATGGAAGAAAAAGTCCATGTACATATTGTGGTTTATATAACCATCATGTTTCAAAATGTTGGAAAAGAATGACCACTTTCAGGAAACTTTACAAGCGAAGACAACTTGAAAAGAGGATGCAAAAGATTTGCACTCATTGTCAGAAGTGGGGTGCATCCAACCACTCATCCACAGCACAAGACGCAGATGGATAAAGAGATTGTCAAGAATGGAAGAGGAGATTCCATCATCGATGTGAGTCAATATGATTCACAAGAAGACGATTTTCAGAAGAAAAAGTCACCATTGAGTTGGCTTGGTAAGAAATGGTTGGATTTCTTGAGCAAGTAAGGCTTGCATTTTCTGTTGTAAATGCACTTTTCAGCCTTATGTGTGCATTTATGTTGAGAGTATGACAAGTTGCAACAGTTTATCATAACTTGTATGATGCAAGTTTGCATGAGAATGCAATTCATTTGAAGGCATTCTTGTTGTTGTACAACTTCGCCAGGAGGATGTAAAAGTGGGGTATGATGTTCACTTGTTACAGCCATATATCTTTTTCATATTCAGCTCTTAAGTACCCACATGTTTCGGGTTTATGTATTTATGTTTGTACTGGAAGGAGAGTTGAAGAGTCATGCACATGCATTTGTTTTTGTGTATGTGTAAGCAGTGAACCTGGTGATAGTTCATCATGAATGATTCATGATTGTAACATGATTATGTATCGTGTTTGTCGACTTGTCATTTTGGGAAGGTTGATATGTTTCAAATGAGTCTCGACTGGTGTCGATGATTGTCTGACGACTATGTTGTGTCGATTATGTTTTTCGACTTGTGTTTAGTCGATGGTGTTTTTTGGCTTGTAAGTTGATTTTCAGTACACTAAGATGTAGGAAAACGCCATGTGCTTTGATGAAGTACAATATGCGACAGTTTTCTTGAAGAGCAAAAAGAATTTTTTGGCATCATTTTCAGTCTTGTATAAATTTGTTTCAAGATTGATGGTTTTCTTGGCTTGTGACAAGATGTCGCAGGAAAGTTTTTGCAGCCATTGGAGAGCAGATTGTGTTGACATTAAAGAGTTTGCAAGAGGGACTTGATTCTCAGTGGGAATTTTGGCAGTCTTCCAAGCACAAAGAGAACAATGGGTTGGCAGTAGCCAGAGAATAGTGGTTGAAGGACATAGTCAGTTGCAGTGCAAGGCATGTCAAAGTATCCAGGTGATTGTCAAAAAGACTTTTCAAGTAGAATCAGTTGGTAGAACTTGAAATCAGAAGAGTATTGAATCTCAGGTAGATAATCATAAGCTTTTGTGGGTCCAAAATCCTTTTAGTGGGAAGGCGTGATCAAAATCTGGACCAGGGGTCAAAATTTAGCTCAAAAATCAAAGTTCTTGGAATCACCTCAAAATGAATGGGTGTGTAGCCCTCGTCGTCACAAACCCAACACAACTCATTTGGGTTCAAACAGACATCGGATGAGAGAGATATCACGATCTGTTCAAATCACCAAACAGGTAAAAAAAAATGTGTTGACTGTACAGTCCATATGGATGCTGATGTGGCAGAGGCCGTACGATGACATGGCATGTCCATATGATGACATGGCAGTTGGTGATATGGCATTCAATTATTGGCAGATTTTGGGTGAATCACGATGTGACACGTGGGATCATTTTGATAAATGGTGTGGTACCACGTGGCCCAGTCATGGGCTGCCACGTGGCACTATTGTAATTGGTTTTTAGTTCAAAATTTTATGGAGTCCGTGGGATTCGAACCCCGGACCTCCCCACCGTGCAAATATTTGGCAATGTCTGCCCTACCGATGCACCATACATTGTTCCTTGACCTATATGTGAGTTTATATTTATTTAAATTTACATTTTTTAATAGTTGGCATGGGGTTCGGGCTGGGGCTTAGCCCCAGCCCCCGGTTTCACATGTCCGCCCATATGACCCTTTGTTACACTTTGCGCACGCGAGAATTTGGATTTTTCAAATGGTTAAGCCCACAACCATATTGTTTATCCATGTGACCTTACCACCATGGGTGCGCGGGATTTACTTTAAACAGTTACAATGCCTGCAGGATTTGGTTTAAACAGTTACAATGCCCGCCACTTGTCATTTAACCATTCGGCCTTGGAAACGGTTAGCCCATGGTCTCGGGTGCTTACCCATATGCCCATGGCTTTGGTGGTTAGGGGATGGGCGCGCCCTAACCGTTTGACAACTTGCACCGTTATGCAGTTGCACTCCGCTGCTAGGTTTTAGCATGAGTTATTGAGCATGTTCTAGGTTGGGCACAAAGAGGTGCATTTTGGTGAACTAGAGACAACAAGCTTGAAGGAGGAAAATGACAGGAGGCCTATCTTCTTCATTTTTTTGGCCAAATGAGGTGCCGAAAAAGCCCAGCTAGGGGTTTTTGGACGTTATGAATCCATTGGCACTATTTTCAAAGCCATTTGAAGACTTCTTTTGCAAGTTTTTAACCATTGAAGTTTCAAAGAGCTCTAGGTAGCTTGAAGCCCTCATTGATTGAGGTCATGCTCAGATGAACCCATGTCTGTTTTCTGTGATTGAATAATCATTTTTGGCTAATTGTTGCTCTGAACACTTTGAGATAGGTTTTAGATCCATTTGAGGACTTTTACAGGTGTTTTTTCCACAAAGAAGCTCAGGGAAGTTTAAGGCCACATGTAGAAGAGGTCATGCCCGAATGAGCCATGATCCGTTTTCAGAGTTCTATTAGTCATTTTTGGGGTTTTTATGTATTTTGAACCCAATGGTTCAGTTAGTTAATCCATTGGAGTTGAGTAGTATCTTGTAAAAGAATATTTGACAAATTAATCCCAAAGAACCAAGTCCATTGATGGAGGCTCAAGGAAATGTAGCCCAGAGAGGGGTGAACTCCTTTATCATGTTGTTCTTGTTGTGAGTTTGATGGTTTGCTTGCTACAATTTATGTTGCTGTGTATTTATTTAAAGCACATATTTAACCATTTAAAAGAACATTTCCTCTCACATAAACATTTAAAAGAAGATGCATAAACTTGGCACATAATTTATCTTGCATATTTTAACACATGAAGCAAGGCCTGTAAAGTTTATTTTAATGAAATAGAGGGTGACTACATAACATAACAAGTCAGCCCACTATTTTCAGATCAAATTGGCATCATATGTTGTTTTCCACTTTATGGGCCTATCACACGGCAATCAAAACTACCATTGGTTTTACACCATTCCACCTCGTCCATGGCATCGAATCCACCCTCCCTATCAAGTGCGAAATCCCAACATTACGCACTGCCATAGAGCTCTTACCTAACACTGGTCCAATGGAGCAATGTCTGTTGAACTTAGAATCACTTGATGAAGACCATTGCTCTTCATTACAACACAACGAGGAAGCTAAAAAACAGTCCAAATCCACCTTTGATTGCCATGTCAACCTTCGCTCATTCAATGAAGGTGATCTCATGTTAGCCTATGATATCGTCCAAGACACTCTTAGCCATGGGAAATTTGATTCATTATGGAACAGACCCTTCATCATCCAACATTGCCTTACTAAATGCACCTATATCTTGGCCTCTCTAGAAGGATTCCCTCTCAAGGAACCCGTCAACGAGTTATACTTGAAAAAAATTTATGCCTAAGCGTAGCCCCCCTACCTTAGGTTTCTCTTTGTACACATTTGTAGACTTTTTACTCTTCTTTACTACCACCACTCCTCATGTGTGATCTATCACTCATGTTATTTACATATGCATCATCCATCAGCTTACCACATTGGTTACGCTAATGGTGCCAACTGTTGGACCTAGAATCTCACTTCGGCTGCTTGGGCCCTATATACCCCCTCACATATACTACTCCATTCTAGAGGCACATGCTTAGGCCTGACCACCAATAACCAAGTTGAATATGATTCTTTCATTGGTCTCCTCACTGAGGACAGTCACCACCACATTCGTCACCTTAGCATTCTATTAGATTCCCAGCTTGTCGTCCTACAATTCAACAGCATATATCATGTTCATGATCCTTTCCTATTCCGAAAATACCTACAAGTTAGACTCCTATCTCGCAAATTTGATTCCATCACATTTACACATATTCCAAGAAACCTCAATCAAGTAGCATGTTGTTCCTGAGTTTATACTTTAAGGCTCTAAAGTATACCGTAAAGGCATCCAAAAAAGGTAGAGATAATTAATCGGTAAAAAGAAAAAGTTTAAAAGGAAACTGAGATCACGGTTAATTTCTTAACTGTCTTTGTCTAGCTTCCCATTATTCTTGAATGCTAATATCCCTTTCAATTGCAGCCCATGA
Organism: Picea mariana; assembly: GCA_032191745.1. Lineage (NCBI taxonomy): Eukaryota > Viridiplantae > Streptophyta > Pinopsida > Pinales > Pinaceae > Picea > Picea mariana. The sequence continues at coordinate 99,543 of JASDQU010738472.1, read as the reverse complement.
TCTTTCAATTTATACCCATGTATTTGTTGTTTGTAAGATGGTGTTGAATAGGTTTGGCGCAATGCTTGTTTGATTTGATAGACCGGGTTCTATATTGGGCTATCTGGTAACTGGAACAGTCATGAAAGCTAAGGGTTTCTTTTTTTTATAAATCAAGAATATTTTTGAGGGTCGCAAATTTCTGGTTCAAAATTATAAAAATAGAACTTCCAAATTATGAATTAATAGTAAAACAAAAATAAAGGCATTTTCTAGTATCTGAGTCAAATTTTAAAGGAGACAGTGGAAAGAATGAAGAAAAAGGAAACATGTAGTTGTATAACAAAAATGAGGCATCGATTTAAGAAGAATCTCATTTTAAGTTAATACAAGAAAACATATGATAATTTAGCAGAATCATATAGTTTCAGAGTCCTAAAACATTCATAGGTCTTATATCCGCTGAAAGCTAATACAAAGGAAAAACTGCAAATGATTATATAATCTGATTGTTTTAATTACTATATTAGAAACTACCACATGAAACACTTCAAACAAAAATATGGAATAAAAAAAAATAGAATGACAGAGAAACACATAAATCAGGCTTGAGCAGATCTGGAATCTTCAATCTATATTGTATTAATTCAAGCAAAACGAAGTTATCTCTTTACAATCCCTCCAGAAAAAATCCATTTCTTAGTCTTGAAAAATTAAATTTATACAAAACCACCAATCTTAGGACGGTTTGTGAGTTCCTAATTATTAGAGACTAACTATTTGTTAAAAAGTAGATCCAAAACTATTTTCATGATCTTCTTCATTTTTCCATTTTCTGGGAAGTAAAGCTCTTCCAAATAATACTTTTACTTTTTCGATGACTCTCCTTCTTTTGATTCAATACATTTAATACATTTCTCCAGGAACTCTGTAAAATTTCCGGGGGGTTCTGGAAAATCCCTTGCCTCGAACAGATAAACCTTTCTCTGAATCTTAGAAAGGCGGTCATTCACTCTTTTATCTGTAAACTTTATTGACTACATCTTTAAGTTTGGCTCAACTAACAACCTGTCACAGAAGAGAGGTGTGAAAGCTCGGCTGTATTATCCTATTTCTAATAGAAAAAGTGAGAATAAGTTTCAAAACACAGACCTCTAGTTTTCTTTTAACTCATTTTATGGTGAAAGTACTGATGTAGCCATCAAAAATTTAATACCTTTAATGTGGAGAATATCTTTGAGATACGCATTTGTGTCGCAGAAATCACAATCTATCTGTTATTAATGTGGCCATATTTCGACAATTCTAAAATCAACATTCAAAAAACTTCATTTGACGGAGGTCGAAAAGAAAGTACTTAAGAAGTTTAATTACCATATAATGTATTTTTCAAAAGAAGTTAGTTCTCTTTAAAATTCGGTATTGAGTCACGACTTCACATTTCGAGGTTTCAGAGATCCTTCGGTATCGATTTGGGACTTCGTGTTTCGGGGTTTTGGTGATCGCGGTTACATGAGGTATGTCACCACTAAACCCTGAATCCCAAAATCGCGATGAGATTAGATTTAAGCCTAACTTTCGTATTGATTTGGGACTTCACATTTTGGGGTTTCGGGGATCACGGCTACATGAAGTGTGTCACCACTAAACCCTGAATCCCAAAATCGCAATGAGATTAGATTTAATCCTAACTTCCGTATTGAGTCGGTACTTCACATTTCGGGGTTTCGGGGATCGCGGCTACATGAAGTATGTCACCACTAAACCCCGAATCCATAAATCACGGTGAGATTAGTTTTAAATTAATTAATTAGGGTTAAGAATGACTTTCACTTCTTTTGGGAGATTGGGAATCGGGATTTCACGATTCAAAATGTATTAAAGAGATATTGTTCTGAGTAAACCCCGAATCCCGAAAGGTTAAAAAGATGGTTAATTAACTCCTTTAGGGTTTTAAATTATTGCGATTTAAAGTACTTATAGGAACATACGTCTAGACTTTAATAACATTTGAGCTTCTTGTCTTTAGTGATAACGAAGAAAAGAAAACTTTTCGAGACTTTGGTACCGGTCTTTTGGATCGATAGTGAGGATTATACCTTATGAAAAACCGAATCCCGAAAGAGAAAAATTTAGTTTTAAAAGGTGAAAATTTTCAAACCTAGCTTCAACATAGGCTCCAATTGGGGACCTTGTCTCCTTGCGGGATGAGGAAAATGGGCAGACTTAGTGCCTTTTATTGGATAAATGGGGCCAGTCATTTTGATCTGTGAGACATAGCTGTGAAAACTACTAAGGGGATAAAGATCCCAAACTTAACTTCGGAAAATTTTCCAAACCAAAGTGTTCGACTATCTCGAGATAGGATCACTTGGATTTTCCTTTCTAAAACCAACCTCAGACTTGTGCAAGATAATCAAAACAAGATTATTTGTTCTACCAGTCTTTATTTGATCGTATTCGCATCAAGAGACTCTTAGAGTATAATCTGGAATTCCATAATCTTAGAGTGTAATCTGTCTAAGAGAAGAAAAATACCAGAGCCTTTTGCAAATTGTGTATAACATCCTTGTCTGTTATGGAGACATTGCTTCACTGCCAGTGGGCCTATTCATTACCCTGGTGAAGTTATCAGATTTTCCACATTGAATTTCCTTTCACCACTTCATTAAATTTAGCATTTAAATGCTGAGATGATAGCAATCATATAATGAATTTCCTTTCATCATCTCTTTAAATCAGATGGGGGAAATCGATAACGAATTTCCTTTCACCATCTGCTTCTATTAGATGGGGGCAATCGATAACAAATTTCCTTTCACCATCTCTTTCTATACATATTTGTTATGAAGTGGGGGAAATCACTAAGTATGTAACATACTCAGGGAATTTTTTTTTTTTTTGCAAAGGTCTATCAACTTATTAAAAAGATTTGGATTGATCTACTTTTGGCCCTCAGACACTCTAACTTTATGAATAATCTCAGGGAAAATTTATTAACCCCCCCCCCTTTTTTTTATATTTGGGACTTCACTTGAGCGAAAACGATCTTTTTATTTTTGGTAGAAAGACTAAAAAGGTTAAGATTAGCCTAGACATACTTCCAGTTCAACCAAGGCTTAGGAAAAACAGAGGATTTTGCCTATCTTTGCTTCGAAAGTTAGTTTGAACATTTCCGAAATTAAGATGAGACTTAAAGGGAGAAAAAACAAGACTTCGTGAAGAGTAAGATTGATAGTGATCGAAGTGGAAAGGTGAGAGAACCTAAAAACTTGGAAGTGCTAACGAGTATTAATCATTTTATTTATATAAATTTGTATTTCCTTTTATTTTTTTATTTTTTAAGTTTTTATTTATTTTTTTATTTTTTTATATATAAAAAAAATCAGCAACTCGTTCACTTGTACCTCTTAGGATATTTTTAATTCATGTTCTCGGGTCAGATTTCATACCTTAAAAGTTTGTCATACTTACAACCAAAAGATTGCTTCCTCATTACCTTTTGGGCAAGTATTTATCAGGGTTATCCATGCAGATTACCCCTGTAGTATAATTGGTCTCTTGAGTCCTGATGCTTTTCCTGCGAGCAACTGATAACTGTCAGACATGCTTATATTAACTCTAAGAACAGCTAGATTTGAACTACTTTGTATTTGCATCCTCTGAAAAATCTTAAATAATTTTTATTTTTTATTTTATTTATTTTAACGAAAGCAATGTTACTATAAAGAAAATGTGAAAACAAACTGGTATATACAATGAAAGTTCGAAAACATATTACTGCATGTAGTGTTTAAGATATTTCCCATTTACAGTGGCGCTTAGAATATCTCCATTTAGATTTCTAATGAAAAAGCATTTTCTCCTTTTGAGGCTGAGACTCTATAAGGGCCAGACCAGATTGAGTCGAATTTGTCGTGTTTGCTAGTGTCTTCTCTTCTGGCTTCCCATTTTAGTACCATATCTCCAGGGAGGAAATATCTGTCCTTAGCCTTCTGATCAAACAAAGCCTTCATCTTATCCTGATATCTCTGCAAATTTTCGTTAACTTCAATCCTATTTTGTTGAACTTTGACCAATTGGTTTGCTCTTCTGGTAATGTCGTTAGGTTCTTCGTTCGAATCTTACCAAATTTTCATTACTGGCAGAGAAAGATTGATCGGTAAGATAACATCAGTGCCATATACTATCTGAAAAGGGGACATTCTGATTTCTCTTTTGGTACTTATCCTGTTAGCCCATAGAGCGTATTTCAAATGAATATGCCACGTCTTCTTGTTGTCAGTGAATATTTTTTTTATCATAGTTGTTAGACTTTTGTTAGATGATTCAGCTAAACCGTTGCCCTGCGGATAATAATTTGTGGAGTGTCCTAATATGATGATGAATATTTGAGAAAACATTACCATAGCCATCGATTTGAACGCTTGTGCATTGTCGATGACTATTTTTCGAGGACAACCGAATCTGGATAAAATGTTTTCTTCTAGAAAGTTGATTACAACTTTTTCAGTCGTGTTTCTTGTGGGAATAGATTCCACCCACTTGGTAAAATAGTCCGTTGCGGTTAGAATCCACCTGTGCCGAGCGCTAAAATGTGGGTGAATCTCTCCGATAAAATCAAGACCCCACTGCTGAAAAGGGGCTTCGGTTTTAACTGGAATTAGAGGAAAAGCTGGCACTTTCTGTTTACCTGTAAACAACTGATAGGGAACACAAGCTCAGACTTTAGTATTTACATCTGTGAAAAGTTTGGGCTAGTAATATCTAGCTCCTAAGATTTAATAAGTTGTGGCTCGCCAAGCGTGGTGTTCTCCACACACTCCCTCATGGAACTCATCTATAACCTTTTCATTTTTGGTCTTGACCAAGAAGCTCAGCAGAAAACCCATGGGGTCCTTCGAAAATAGTTTTCTATCTATAATACAATACTTTATAGCATGCAACTTTAGTGTCCTGGCTTTAGATGGGGTTAATTCACTGAGACATTGAAGGGTTAATAGATACGAAACAATATCATGATACCAGACTAAAGAAGAAAACCTATCTTCTATCTCAACCGTAGGAGTAGCGAAATCGAGTTCATTTATTTCTAGAGAACCCTCATCTTCTTGTAGCTGATTTATTCCAAGTGCCTGCAAGTTGGATTTGACCAACAATTTAGCCAGACCTTGGCCTTTAATGAGTTTTTTTGGTTTGAATTCAAGATCGAACTCTCGAATCTTAGCTAACCATCTGCCTCTTCTCCCATCACTATCTGGTTGAACAAGTATGTCTTTGACTGAGCTTGTAGGAACATAGGCTATGATATTCGAATGTAATACATACATTCTGAAGGATTTGAGAGCCTTTACCATTGTGTAATATTGCTTTTCTAGTATGTTATATTTCAACTCAACATCTCTCATCCTTTTACTGAAAAAAGAAATGGTTTGTTCAAATCCTTCTTCGTTTTTCTGTAACAATACAACCGCGATAGTGTGTTCTGAAGCAAAGGAAAAAATAAAAAATTATTTTGTGTAATTAGGACTTGCTAAGACTGGCGCTTCGCTGATAAATTTTTTGATTCATTGAAAAGATGCTTTGGCTTCACTTGTCCACTTCATCTCACTGTTCTTTTTCAACATATCTGTGATCAACTTCACAATTTCAGCGAAGTTAGGGATAAATATTCTCAAGAAATTTATTTTCCCTAGGAAGGATTGGATTTCTTTTACATTTCTAGGGATATTTATAGTATCTATAGCCTCAATTATTTTAGGATCGATTTTGATTCCGTCTTTTGACACTATATGACCTAATAGATTACCTTCTTGCATAGAAAAATGAGAGTTTTTGGGATTGAGGGACAAACCAAACTTACGACATTTCTCGAAAGTTTGCTTTAGGTGCACTAGATGTTCCATATCAGATTTTGAAAAAAAGGTCACATCATCAAGATAGATAACAACGAATTTATCTTTCTCACCCACAAAGGCGATGTCCATGGCTCGTTGGAAGGTTGCCCCTATGTTCATCAAGCCGAAAGACATTTTATCGTACATGAAAGTACCCCAAGGGGTAGTGAAAGTTGTTTTTTCCTTATCATCATGGTGTACTACAATCTGATTGTAACCTGAAAAACCACCAATCATTGGCATTCTGTTAGCTCCAACTACTCTCTCTAAAACGTGGTCCATCTTAGGCAATGGATAATTGTCTTTGAGTAATGATCGGTTCAAGTTTCTAAAATCAACACACAATCTGATTTTGCCATTTTTCTTTCTTACTGGGACTAAATTAGCCACCCACTCGAAATATCTTAGTGGGATGATGATTTTAGCATCCAAGAGTTTTTTGACTTCCTTTTCAATTACTGATAGCAGGATAGGGTTTATCTGTTTGAGTTTCTATTTAAAAGGCTTAACACCAGGTTTCAGAAGAATTTTATGTTTAATTATAGAAGTATTATAAGTTCTCAATTCATTGTAAGACCAAGCGAAAATGTCTTTATACTTTCTAAGCAACTCAACGTATTTACTTTTGGTTTTTTGGGGCAGGTATTTGGATAGTTTTACCAACCGAGGGTTTTCTTTGGTACCTATGTCATAGTCCTCAACCTCTTCAGGTTGCGGTTGCAAGGTGGATCTTAAAGGGATATCATCTTGATTAAATAACCTTTCCAAGGGAATTAGGCCCTTGGGGATCTGATTATTTTTTAGAACAAGCATATGATGATTGGCGATTTTATCGTGAAATTCCTGAGGGTCTTCCCCTTCCTGCATGATCCAAACATGATCATTTTGGTTTTCTTGGTCGGCATTATTTTCGACAAATTCATCTATTGATTCTAAAAATTTACATAGTTGTTCGTCATTCTCAAAAACTTGCCAGTGTTGTATGTTATTGGGTATGGAAGGTCGATGTCTCAGTTGTATATGATATTTTAGTTTGAAAGTGATGGGAGGTGTGAAGGTTGAGGCTGCTTTGGCTAGCGCATCGGCTTGTTGGTTTTTAGTTCTTGGAATGTAATGGACATTGACAGAGGAGAAGAAATTTTCGATCAGATCCCAGACGCAATTCCTATAAGACCTCAGCCTAGGATGTTTGGCCTGGTACTGTCGGTTTACATATTTTAAGATTAGCTCGACAGCACCAAAGATTTCGAGGTTTTTTATTTTCATTCTCCTAGCGACTTCCAATCCTAATACTAAGGCTTCATACTCGCATACATTATTAGTGTGGTCCACATTCCACTGAAGTATATAGGTAAAAGGGATTACAAATTGATTATCAGGGGCCACAAGGAGTACCCCAGCTCCAGCTCCAAGGTAAGATGAAGCATCGTCAAAAAACATTTTCCACACACCAGTGCTATATACATTTTATTTATTTTTTTCTTTTTCTGTGTTTCCTTCTATACAACTTTACTCTACACCTAAAACAATATCATCGTCAATGGATAAGATACAATTACCTAGATCCTAATCAGCAATATATACAGGGTGATTGTTCGGGTTGCGCAGATCACTTACCATGAAAGATAACCTCATCTCTCTGTACAGGCATGTAAACTGTCCTCCAAAAACTGGGATCGTAGCATATGTCATGTCAAGCTGGAGGGAGCCCCCAAGCTTGGCACCCCAGGCTCTAGATAACAACATACCATATTTTGGAGGGATATTGGCGACCACTACGTCCATGAGAATGATTTTCGCTGGTATTTGAGCCAGACTTACCACCAAGTCTTTAATCATGGCTATACATTTAACTTTTCTAGAATCGAAAGAATACAAATCTCCATAAGGCCTAGTAATTTTGAGACCCAATTTATCCATAATGGCTTTAGGCATTACGTTGTGGGATGCTACAGAATCAAGCATACAGTTATGGAGTAGTTGGTCAAACAAGGTTAACGTGATATAGAAGGGAGCAACAATGTCTTTGGCAGCTTCGAAATGAGGGCCAAAAACTATGTTCGGCTTGTCATCCTCTAAGTTAATGATGTCGGTTTGGATTTCATCTTTTGAAAAACTAATCAATTTGGCAATTTGTTTTCTATACATTGGATTTTTTGCCAACTCGATAAGAGGTATGGGGATCTTGATTTTATTGATTTCATTTTCCAGATTGAAATTTCCCACAATTTTGTCATTCTCAACGTTTTGGGCTTCGACTCCCTTCTTATCAGCTTTCTTTTGTGGTGAAGGTTTTGTTTCGGTTGTAGGAGCTTTCGCTTTCGGTATTTTGACTGCGAGTGTTTTAGCTACCTTAGTCTTGGTAGGCTGTGGGTATGTTGGGTCAGTTTTTACAATCTATTTTTTGACATCTTTTGAAACTATCTTGTCTGTCTCGCTCCTCGACAAGACCTTTTTCTTTTGGGTGATCATAAAAGTCTTGTTTCTAGGTCTTAGATTGTACTTCTGTTGAAGCTCTGCCATTATACCATTAGCAATACCCTGGTAGGTCAAATCTTCAGAAGTACTATCGTTTAGGTCATTTTCCAATCTGTTTTCCTTATTTAAGAATTTTTCATAATCTTGTCTTGATAAATATGGTTGTGTCTCATCATCACCCAGATTGTTTATCTCTTCCTCGAATTCCTCAAGATCTTCTAAATCTTCCTCTCCAATGAATTTTTCACTCTTGAAGGGAGTTGGGATTTTCTGATCCTCATTCTTAATCTGTCTTTGTGGGATTTGAGGATTGGGATTCCTTCTAAAATCCTTTATGGGAAAATGGTCGTTTTTAGTCTTCTCTAATTCCATTTTTGAAATCTTATTAGATAGTTCTTTAATTATCCTAGCCATGTCATCCATTTTGTCTCCCGAAGATCTTCCCGACCCTGAAGATCCTCCTTGTTCTCTGTATCTTCTATTTTCTTTGTTCCCAGCCTCCATTTTGGATTTTAGCTTTCCTGAAGCCATCATGTTTGATTCGATTTCTAGGGCATCGTCTTGCATCTTGGTGAGGTCTACTGATCTCCTCTCTCTCAATAGTAAGGCAAAATCAGGGTCGAAATATCTAGTGAAAGTTACTTTCGCTATAGGCTAAGAAGGTTTGACCTCGATGGGAATTTTATTGTACAATTTATTAAATCTTTGGGTGAATTCGAGAACTGATTCCGATTTTTTCTTTCTAAGAGCCCCGAAATCTGTCAGATAATAGAGGTGATATTTTCTTTCCCCCCATTGCCTGATGAAAGAACTTTCGAGTTCATCGTATGACCTTAAAGATCTCGCTGCTAAGCCTCAGAATCAGGTTCTGACCTACCCTTCGAAAGTTTCTACTAAGAGTCTGGAGTAGACATCTTCGTGTTGAAGTCCTAGGATATCGACGAATTGGTCAAAGAAATTAATGTGCTCCTGTGCGGTTAAATCACCTTCCCCTGTAAATTTTGGGAGATTTTTCATGTAATTCTCTAGAAGGTCATGTAGGGGAACTGGGAGGACAAGAGGGGCATATCTGGCAGCCACCTTAGAAAAAATTCCAGAGAGTGGTACTTGGCCACCTACTGCTCCTCTTGTGGCACCACCTACAGTGCCACCTCCAACCCCCGCACCTCCGTGTGTAGCCATTGATAGATTTTGGGTTGTACTTGAATGTGGTAGAGAGGTTGTGGGAAACTAATCGTCAAGGCATAGGAAACTGGAGAAAGAAGGTTCAAAATGAAAAGAACTTGTTTCTTTAGGCTTGTAAGACGAATGTATCAGAGAATTGAGAAGGGTTAAATGAGGATACACAGGACATTCATCGAAGCGTTCGGTAGTAGGAGTGCGGACTTCGGGAAAAGAACATGTATCGATCGACAGGGGAGGGAGAGGGATCTCTCAAGTGTTCCTCTGACGTTCAACCATGAAGAATTTGGTTGATAGATGACATGTGTCAGTGAAATGATTTGTCTAAGAGATCTTCTTGATTTTAAAATCTTTTCCGGATCAGAAACTGGTGAAGTCTACTTTTCGTCGGGGTTCTTTCTGGTTTTCTTTCAGCTAGAAGCCAGTTTAAAAAATGTGGAGTTTCCAAGTGAAAGATAAAAGTAGCCTTAGAAGGTTTTTTGATCTTTGTTCACTATCAAAGAAAGAAAGTGTCAATGTCGTTCTTCCCAGGGAAAATATTCGTTTCTTCGTTCCCCGACAATGGCGCCAAAAAATGTTGTTCCTGAGTTTATACTTTAAGGCTCTAAATTATACCGTCAAGGCATCCAAAAAAGGTAGAGATAATTAATCGGTAAAAAGAAAAAGTTTAAAAGGAAACTGAGATCACGGTTGATTTCTTAACTATCTTTGTCTAGCTTCCCATTGTTCTTGAATGCTAATATCCCTTACAACTGCAGCCCATGATCTTTCAAGTTCTACCCATGTATTTGATGTTTGTAAGATGGTATTGAATAGTTTTAACGCAATGCTTGTTTGATCTGATAGACCGGGTTCTATATTGGGTTGTCTGGTAACTGGAACAGTCATGAAAGATGAGGGTTTCTTTTTTTTGTAAATCAAGAATATTTTCGAGGGTCACAAATTTCTGGTTCAAAATTATAAAAATAGAACTTCCAAATTATGAATTAATAGTAAAACAGAAATAAAAGCCTTTTCTAGTATCTGAGTCAATTTTTAAAGGAGACAGTGGACAGAATGAAGAAAAAGGAAACATGTAGTTGTATAACAAAAATGAGGCATCGATTTAAGAAGAATCTCGTTTTAAGTTAATAAAAGAAAACAAATGATAATTTAGCAGAAGCATACAGTTTCAGAGTCCTAAAACGTTCATAGGTCTTATATCCGCTGAAAGATGATATAGAGGAAAAACTGCAAACGATTAGATAATCTGATTGTTTTAATTACTATATTATAAATTACCACATGAAACACTTCAAACAAAAATATGGAATAAAAAAAATAGAATGACAGAGAAACACATAACTCAGGCTTGACTAGATCTAGAATCTTCAATCTATATTGTATTAATTCAAGCAAAACGAAGTTATCTCTTTACAATCCCTCCAGAAAAAAGCCATTTCTTAGTCTTGAAAAATTACATTTATACAAAACCACCAATCTTAGGACGGTTGGTGAGTTCCTAATTCTTAGAGACTAACTATTTGTTAAAAGGTAGATCCAAAACCGTTTTCATGAACTTCTTCATTTTTCCATTTTTTGGGAAGTAAAGCCCTTCCAAATAATACTTTTACTTTGCCGATGAATCTCCTTCTTTTGATTCAATACATTTAATACATTTCTCCAGGAACTGTGTAAAATTTCTGGGGGGTTCTGGAAAATCCCTTGCCTCGAAAAGATAAACCTTTCTCTGAATCTTAGAAAGGCGGTCATCCACTCCTTTATATGTAAACTTTATTGACTGCAGCTTTAAGTTTGGCTCAACTAAAAACCTGTCATAGAAGAGAGGTGTGAAAGCTCGACTGTGTTATCCTATTTCTGATAGGAAAAGCAAGAATAAGTTTCAAAACACAGACCTCTAGTTTTCTTTTAACTCATTTTATGGTGAAAGTACTGACGCAACTGTCAAGAATTTAATACCTTTAATGCGGAGAATATCTCTGAGATACGCATTTTTGTTGCATAAATCACAATCTATCCATTATTAATGTGGCCATATTTCGGCAATTCTAAAATCAACATTCAAAAAACTTCTTTTGACAGAGGCCGAAAAGAAAGTACTTAAGAAGTTTAATTACCATTTAATGTATTTTTCAAAATAAGTTAGTTCTCTTTAAAATTCGATATTGAGTCACGACTTCACATTTCGGGGTTTTAGAGATCCTTTGATATCGAGTCAGGACTTTGCATTTCGGGGTTTCAGGGATCGTGGTTACATGAGGTATGTCACCACTAAACCCCGAATCCTGAAATCGCGATGAGATTAGATTTAAGCCTAACTTCCGTATTGAGTCGAGACTTCACATTTCAGGGTTTCAGGGATCGTGGCTACATGAAGTATGTCACCACTAAACCCCAAATCCCGAAATTGTGATGAGATTAGATTTAAGCCTAACTTCTGTATTGAGTCAGGACTTCACATTTCGGGGTTTCGGGGATCGCAACTACATGAAGTATGTCACCACTAAACCCCGAATCCCGAAATCACAGTGAGATTAGTTTTAAATTAATTAATTAGGGTTAAGACTGACTTTCACTTCTTTCAGGAGATTGGGAATCAGGATTTCATGATTCAAAATGTATTGAAGAGATATTGTTCTGAGTAAACTCCAAATCCCGAAAGGTTAAAAAGATGGTTAATTAACTCCTTTAGTGTTTTAAATTATTGCAATTTAAAGTACTTAACAGAACATGCGTCTAGACTTTAATACCATTTGAGCTTCTTGTCTTTAGTTATAACAAAGAAAAGAAAACTTTTTGGGACTTTGGTACCGGTCTTTTGGACTAATAGTGAGAATTATACCTTATGAAAAACTGAATCCCGAAAGAGAAAAATTTAGTTTTAAAAGGTGATCACTGAATCTCTGGATGGTCTTTCACCGATGTCATCTCATCAGTGCCTCTTCCCAGCCCTCATCTCTGTGGGATCCTATCGATTCGGCTCCCATATAGTCGGCTCTTGGATGACCTCTACCTCTCACCCCCAAGGTTCAACATCTGCAAAACACCACAGATATAGTGTCAACATCCATATACATATCTGATAAATTTTATCTACCAAAATGAAAACAAACAGAAACAACACATAACTCTTTGGTCCCAGTCCTCCCCAAGAGGTAGCACCATGTCCAGATCCTTCCTGTAGTCCATACTCGTGTATGGATATTGTAGAATCACCTATGGCATCTGAATCCACACTCAAGCAACCATGGCCATGAAGTAGTGGTCACCCTCCCCTCCTCCATGCTGCACCAAGACATGTTCCCATCGCATCAATCACGGCTCTCGCCATGACGTTGGCTCCAAAATAATTCATGGGTGCAATAGAGGCACCCTCTCCAAGCACTAGGCCACCAACACTTACCTGTAAGAAAAATCATCGAAATTAGCACATCGACACCGATTCAGTTAGTACATCATCCGGGTGTGCATCAACACACCCCATGCAAATATGTCCCCATCCAGGACCTCTTCCACCACCCTTAGTTGACCACCAATGATCCGTTGAGTGCCCAAGGATCCATAAATCCTCACCACCATGGACGTGATGCACTTGGTCAAAAATTCATCAATGGTCTCAATCCACATGACCAAACCCAACATAGGGTTTGGCCCAGAACAATGTCAGGCCATGATGGTCTCCACCCTATCCTCCCTTGGCAGATGGGGATCAACGACCAGTACCCTCCCACTGAATGGGAGTCCTGTAAAAAAGTAGACATCCACTTCCATAGAGAACGTCAGTTGCTCCCCCCTCAGTACAAAGCACTACAGATTAGTGCTCCACATCTTGATCAAGAACTAGAGTAGGAACTCTCGTGACCATATAAGAGGACACTCTAAAAATTTGATCAACCTGCAGGCTGCCAAGTGTCTACATAATCCAAGCCGATCCCTCACAACCTCCCTCAGTCAGTCCCAGTCCCTTTCTCACTAGTGAACCAACATCATCCTCCAGCCTCTACTGATCACCTGCATTCACCCAGAAACACCTGATCAACCACATCATCCATAAATAATCGTAAATATAAAAAAATCATCCACCCCTCAGCCTTCCCATAGTGCGTGAATTTCCCTCATACAGTTGCACATCTGTGCACGACTATTCTTCCCACAACTGCACACTAATGCACAATTGTCTCACCCACATCTGCACATGGGTGCACAATTGTCACTCTGATAGGCCTGCATCCAATGCGCTCTTGTCTATTCAACCCACTCACACATGTGCGTGGTTGTCCCCTACACAGACGCACATTATGCATGGGGTTTCCCAACATAGCCGCACATTCAGAATGCACGACTCTTTTGGGAAACCCCGCACATAATGTGCGGGAAACTAAGTTCTACCCGCTTACACATGCATCAGTTTTCCCTCTTTTTTCGTGCACTAGTTGGACCCTAACCTTAAAAAACCACTGTAAGGCCCTCCGTACAACCCCTACCTAACATCTATCAACTTCACAAAATGCAAGATGATAGGGTCACTAACCTGTCTCTCGCAACTCCTAGATTGGTAGCCTCATGCTCCCGTAATCTTGAAACACCTCACATCTCTCTCGCTAGATCAACACTAGTATTAGATACAAATGAGGTGGCATTGTGGGCCCACCATCCATATATAGGCCCTTTTTCCCAAGTTCCACATTTTGTTACAGGAGCTCAGAGCCTATGTTTTCCGATTTGTTCTCAACTACATGATCCCGATCTAGCCATCTACACAGTCACACTCCCAGGGTTACTATTTGCACTTTTCCCTAGAGGAGAATTTTTTTTCTCATGCCACGTTCAGGTACGCATGCTCACTTTCAGTTTTATCAAATAGTTGTTATATTTTCTTTATCATCAAACATTGTTCACGTCGGGTATTCAGTTTTTTATGTGTGCAGGTACTTTTTCAACAATCTTACAACCCCTTCAAGTATATGTATGATATTGACATGTAACTACTCCCTCTATAAACAATTGCATATCCCAGTCGCACCCTATGACATTTACCTTTAGGGTCCCTACATTCGGCTCTACAGTATTTTTAACTCTACCACATTTTGGTACTATCAACCGATAGAAATCCCCCCCACATGAGTTGTCCCATTCATAGTTCCCCTTGGAAACTTGACACTCATGTTTATTTCACCCCCTAGGATTGGGAGTCCTGATGATATTTTTTACTTCCGAGAATGAACCCCATACTTCTTCTCATCATAATTTCTAACCTTCCCAATGAACTCCCAGGTCATATCATCCTACACTTGGTTCTATTGACAGCACCCTCGCAGTTTCATTAGTCCTCCATCTAATCCACCATCAGTTTTCCCATTTGCATATTGTCCTCCATCCACTTACCTAATACAGAAACCCACCCATGGGGCCCCCACCCTCCACCAGTTCTCTTTCACAAACTTGTTCTCTAAACAGGCCAAGCCATATTTCAGTGGGGCACCCATTTCTGTATCTGTATACTCAACCCAAATTATTCTTTATTTTTGGTAATTGTATAAAGCCCTTGTTTCCATCATATACATAGATTTTTTTAGTCATCATCCCCGATGTCCTTCTTTTACTTGGAAAAGAAACCCATGTCGCCCTTGGTTGGGGCATCCACCTTTTTTTCATATCAACATCGTTATCAAACCCCGAGTATCCCAAATCCATGTACCCACGATCTCTGAGTTTTCCCACTTTGTTAGCCTCCACCACATTTTAACCCCATCTAGTCATCCCCCTGACAGTAGATCCATTTTTACGGTTGCTTCCAATCATCCCTCAACACCCAAACCAAGGGCAATATTGAGTCCCATAGTATCTTGACTTCGTCCATGTTACCCATCAATACCTGATCTCACCCATTACTCTGTGGATTTCAAGAATCCCTTTGCTTCTTGACATCGTGTCTCCCTTCCTGTCGACATCAACATAGTTTACAGAAGGGAAGCAATATGTTGAAGCTCTTTACCTTTTCAATGAGGAGTCTTGGATGGATCAGAGAGAGTTATCATCGCTTTCTGATTCCGTTGACCCCCATAACATTCAACTTCAACAAACTCTCATGTTAAGGTGGGTCTTACTATGCGACCATTTCAATTGTTTCATACCAGCCAAACACCTATGAAGTTGATAGGTCATCAATGCCTATGAGTCATCGACACTTCTTACATTCATCCATTACTCGCTTCAAAGCCCATTCACTAGTAAGAACTGTCATCTACCATTATCAACCACCCCCATGGGCGTTGCAGCTATCTACATCATCATACATCTTCATTTATAGTCTCACATTTTGGTTTCATGACATGAGCATGGGGCATGCTCGCCTCGTTTGTATATAGATTTTATTTTTTCTTCTTATAGAAAGGTTTGGTTCCCAAAGTTTTCTCTCTCCCTCCAGTGGATCACTCTTGTAGTTCCTCTCTTCACTCTTCCTTACCATGGAACTCTCAGCAAAAGAAACATTGATGTATTTCAGCTATACATATGCTCCTAACCTCACACATTAGGGGTCATCTGTTATCACTGAAAAATCGTCCGCAACATTGCAAACAATGGTTTAAGAAAGACATCAAATCCAACAGTAATTAGTACACCTACAAATTCAAAATCCATCAAAACGGCACAAAACTATACACTTGGTTCAAAAATTAAAGTGCACAAATTCACCAAAGGAAGTGCACGCACAATGTGTAGGCTAACACAACCCTAAGCGTGCATTGTGCGCAAGATGCATGACTGTCTATGAGAAAATCCACACACTTCTCATGAATGACGCATTTATGAATATTTTCGGCCTATCAACCACTTCTATTCTGACCCTCAACNTAGTAAGTGCCCTAAAAGGCCCCTTGTCCACACTATGAACCAATTGTATCTTTCCATGAATGCACACTATAAATATGTGCCATGGGTGAAAAAAAAAATAAGAACTTCAAGGTATTGTTATGCTGCAAGAATTGTTCTTGGAGAATCTTCTTTTCTCTTGGAATCATTCAAGAACTATAGAAAGGGCCATTCCACTCACCTTTTGAGAGGATTGGAATTGTATTTCTTCACCATTGTCACTTTCCATTGTATTAAGAGAAGATATCTCTATTAGGGAACTCAAGGGCCCTCCCAAGGATGAAGAGGGGATTCATAAGTCCATGCCTTTATCTACGATGTTAGCCTATCAATATATTGATCCATTAGTAGCTATATGATGGTTATTTTTTGCTTTTCATGGTTCTAGTTCTTGCAATCTTCTCTAACATTTATTTCTCTTTGTTTTTAGTTTTATTTCCTTGTTTCATGTGTATTTGGTTATCTAATCAAATCACAAACCTCTGTCTTGTTTAGATGACTTAACTAAGTAGGTAAGTGTTGTGTTTTTTCTCACCCATGTGACAAAACCAACACAACAATAGGGTATGTTCCTATCCCTTTTGGGACATCCGAATAAGGTCCATCTTGCTAAGTTGATTCTTGAAGGATTAGTAGAGGAACCTAGGCGGTTGGCTTCGAGTCAGTGCCGACGGTTCAAGTTAGGTTGTAACCACTCATTTTCACTTTTTTCAATAAAAGAGTTATTTTTCCTCCATACATGTGTAAATTGATTTCAATCTATTAATATATATACTAGTTTTCTTCATGTACTTGGATATTTGCACATTGTATGTATGATTTGAATCTATAACTACCTTATTGCAACATATATTTGGTCTTCTTTTGCAATATCGGGAGCAACATCGAAGGTGGACAGTGAGGATCGACATCAGACATAGGATACAAGGTGTGAGGCCTCCCTCTCTCTCTCTCTCTCAAAATAGTTATTATTCTCATAGAATTGTTGTTTGTGAGGGTAGGTTTTGTATTTTATATATGGTCTTTCTCTGTTGTGACATGACCCAACATCACAGGGGGGAAATATCATAACAAAATTGGCGACCATACTGGGGATTTTTTATCCTAGTTTGGGTGAGTCTTAGGGTGTCTTGCATTGTATTTGATTTCTATAAAAAAATATTGTTTTTTGGGCTTTCCTTTCAAATAATTTTCCATCTAAAAATGTTTTCTAAAGTTTCTGGAAGCCTCCTTCTGGATTGGCTTTTTTATTTTTCAATTTTTATTAGTGCATCCACGCTTTGTCCCTTTATAAGTCATGGATATTTGTGATTTTTCTTTGTATGACCGACAGATGTCTAGGATTCCTAGTGTACACATTTGTGGATTTGTGTAAGAATTTAAATTTTTTATCCTTTCTCTAAGTTTTGGAGGATCTGGTTTGGTTTTTCAATACAATCTAAGCCTATTGGGTTTTCATTTTCCTTTGATTGGTGTGTTAAGTCTCTGAAAACTTCGAAATCATTCTAAAAGTTCTTGCTCTTGGTTTCCTAGTGTTTTTGGCTTACTTTTCGTCTCTTTGCTACATTTTGAGTTTTGGGTTTTATAACCATTTTTCCAAGCTTTTATAACTATATCTTCTCTTTTCTTTCACATAAATCGCGGACATATGTGACCCTTATATAGGGGTGAAACACATATATCCGTGCTTTTTGGAAGGACAAACCATGGATAAACTTCATCCAAACTTCCTACAGTGATAGAAACCACGTATATAATCTTATATCCGCGATTCAGAATGGGGTGACCCGTGGATGCCTAAAAAAAGTGACTTTTTTGCTTGTTTTTCAACGTTTTTGGAACCATGTTTCAGCTAGTTTGGGGATGTTTTTTGGGGAGTTTGGTCCCAAAATTTTTTGTGGCATATAGGAGGTTAGTAAGGCCTTAAATTTTAATGGATTTTTCTTTTTTTTTTTTTAGCT
>JASDQU010738472.1:66537-80752 GCA_032191745.1 Picea mariana | reverse complement strand
GTTTTCTTCTCACCTTAAAAATAATTTCAAAATAAAAATAAGAAAGAACATCCTTTGTTTTCTTCTTTTTATTTTCACAAAAGGCCACATTGTCATCTTGCATCAAAAAGAGGAAAATTTGCATTTCAAGGTTTGAAGGATTGTTCATGCATTTTCTTATTGAAAATCTTTTTAATTTGAAGAATTAGTGTAAAGTTTTATTTTCCAGTGTTCTTATAAGTTTCATTTTCTGCAAGGGTCTCAAACAACAACAATTTCACTCCACACCCTTTGAGTAAAAACAACCACTAAAACAAGGTTAAACTTAAAATGTACTAGACTTTGTTTCTAGGGTTCATAAACAAGTTTAAGGTTAGGGATTTGGTTTAGGTTGGAGAGTTAATTTATCCAAGGCCAAAAAACAAACATAGTATTTTTATCTAGGGAGAATATCAAATCCAACTATCGTATAAGTATAGACAGGAGCCCCCTCTAACACATGAGCTAAACATGAGGTCGCGTAAAAGAGATCCAGGGAGATTCCCCTCCAATGCTTAACTAAGTGTAGTAGAGAGATTGTATATTGGGGACTTTTCTTGAAGTGACACTGACTCATTTGGTGCAACTCCTCTAAAAATTTTGAACCTCGTTGAGATTTTCTTGAAGTGATAATTTCCCTCTCAGTGTCAGTCCTCTAGAAACGTTTGACCTAGTTTGAGGTTTTCTGAAGTGACATTGGCCCTTTTGTAGGCAGTCCTTTGGAAGAGTTTTGGGCTTAGTTACCCTGCCCATACATTCAATATTGACTATAGACTTTACCCCTTGGACACTGATGTATATTTTAACCTTGTACAATTACTTATTGTAAACATATTTTCAGTAAAAGAATAGAAAATATACAATGGAAAATACACACATTACACAGATAGTTTTCCACTGGAAACCCAAACCGGGAAAACCAACATATTCTGTATCCATTCATTGTGATAGATTGTTTACAATACAATACACATATAGGAGCCAACGACATCCAAAACCCTAACCCAATGACCTAGATTAGTCAACAACCCTAATTCCTTAACCGAAAATAGAAAACCATGTGCCAAAAAAGCACCCAACAATGGACACGAAAAATGAGGCAAAATGAAAAACAAGGAAAAAATGTGACATGTTTCCCGAGGGAAAAACAAACATCGGAGGTGCTTCCCTCAAACCCCCCCGCTCTCTCAATGAAACGTAGTAGACACTAAAGCTCGTCATGCAAAAAATATAACACATACCCAACATTCCTCCCACTTGTTGTTTTATTTGCATACATGGGGTTACAGGGTTACATAGTCAACCATCCAGGGAAACAATGCCCATAGATCCTCTACACCAAGAGAACTTCTCAGTGCTCATAGATTTTGTTAATGAATCTGCAATATTCTTCAAAGTGTCCACCTTCATCATCAACACTTTCTTTTCTTCAACCATGTCTCTCACAAAGTGATATTGAATATCAATATGCTTTGTCTTTGAATGATAAGTCGAGTTCTTCGCCAGAAAAAATGTACTCTGACTGTCACAATATATCCTTACATCTTTTTTTACCAACCCAATACCTAAACACAATATTTGTAATGAGACTTCTTCCTTCCTTTCATGAGTGGCTACCATGTATTCAACTTCTGTAGTTGAAAGTGCCACTACAACCTGTCTTTTGCTCATCCAACTGATTTCTCTTCCAAACAGGTTAAACACATACCCACTTGTAGATCTCCTATGATCTGGATCTCCAACCTAGTATGCATCCACAAAGACATGTATGTCCAATTCTAGTCTTCCTTGATAGCATAATCCATAGCCAGTAGTAAAACGCAAATACCTGAAAACCATTTTTATTGTTGTCAAATGCTCCTTCCCTGGTTTTGACATATACCTGCTCAAAAATTCCACTACATGTGCAATGTACGGTCTATTATATACCATTGCAAACATCAAACTAGCAACTGCACTCACATATGTAACATGAGACATGTCCTCCTCCTCTTCATGTGTCTTGGGACACTGATCCGTAGATAACTTTACACCAATAGAAATATGGACCTTGACCAATTTACATTCTGCATATTAAACCTATGCAATATTGTCTCGACATATTTTCTTTGATTTAACCAGAGTTTCCTCTTTTTCTAATCTCTTTTAATTTCCATCCCCAAAATGAAATTTGCGGCACCGAGATCCTTCTTGACAAATTTAGAGGACAACTGAGTTTTCACATCCTGGATAATCTCCTTGTTGTTTCCTATCAGCAACATGTCATCCACATACAAGAAAAAATAAATCAAATGATCACTAAGTAATTTAAAATACACACAGTGATCCTCTTTGATTCTTGTGAATCCCAGTCCCAACATATAAGTATCAATTTTTTGACACCACATCATTGGTGATTGTTTTAAACCATACAGGGACTTTTTCATCTTGCATACCAACTCCTTCTTTCCCTTTATATCAAAGCCTTCTGGCTGCTTCATATAGATTTCTTCTTCCAGATCCCCATGTAGGAATTTTGTCTTTACATTCATATGTTCTACTTCAAAATCAAAAGAAACAACAACATATAACATAAATCTTATAGAATTTAACTTGGCAACATGAGAAAAAATCTCACCAAAATCAATTCCCTCAACCTGGGAACAACCCTTTGCTACTAACCGATCTTTGTATTTCTCCACTTTGCCTTCTACATTTAGATTATTTTTAAATACCAATTTGTTGTCAATGGTATTTCTTCCAGAATACAACTCCACTAGATCCCAAGCCTCATTCTTATCCAAGGCTGCAATTTCTTCATCCATGGTCTTTTTCCATAGTTTTCTATCCTTTGAATCCATTGCCTCCCTGACAGTTCTAAGATCATCATCAGTAATAGACAAAGAAAAATTTGAATGGAAATCAGATGGAGTATACATTTCCGGTATCTTTTTTTCTTGAACCAATCTCCTCAATATTGGAGTATGAGAATCTTCTTCTTCTGATCCATGTTCTTTTGTCGAGTCTGATCCATGATCCTTTAAATCAAACTCTATTTTCTCTGGTTCTTCCTTACTTGGTAGGACTTCTTGTTTAACAACATCCTTCAACATCCTTCATTTCTCTAAATACCACATCTCAGCTAAGCAAAACCTTCTTAGTTTTTGGGTTCCAAATCTTATAATCTTTGATACCATCTTTATACCCAATAAAGATACACTTTTCGGCCTTCTTATCTAGCTTACTCTTGTTTTCCTTTGGAATATGAACACAAGCCTCACATCCAAATACTTTGAGATTTGTGAGAGAATCTTTCTTACTAGTCCATACTTCTTGTGGAGTCTTGTCATCCAATGTTGATGAGCGTGATCTGTTGACCAGGTAACATTCAGTACCCACTGCCTCTTCCCAAAATTCTTGCCCTAACCCAACAACAATGAGCATGCACCTTTATTTTTCCATCAGCATCTTGTTCATCCTTTCTACAACTCCATTATGTTGAGGTGTATATGGAGTAGTCTTCTTCATTTCTATACCATACTTCTTACATAATTATTCAAATTCATTCCCACGGAACTCTCCGCCATTATCTGTCCTCAACACCTTAATTATTTTATCTTTTTTATTCTCAACAAGATCCTTAAACTCTTTAAACCTGTCAAAGACTTCATATTTTTTCCTAAGGAAATATATTCAAGTATTCCTTGAGAAGTCATCTATAAATGAGACATAGTAAAAAAAAATTCCCAATGATGGAACCGACACAGGTCCAAACACATCACTGTGAACTAGATGTAAAATTTCTTCTTCCCTCGTTGCACCAGAGGGGAATATTACCTGATTCCTCTTCCCATATACACAATTTTCACAGAAATCAAAATCTAGAGAGAAGTTAGACATACCTTCAACCATACCTTTACCATGTAGTAGTCGAAGAATATTCTCACTGATATGCCTCAGTATTTGATGCCACAACATAACCTTTTCTCCATAGACTTTAAGAGGTATTTCTTCTTCAACTCCAATATCAGGAAAAATGGAGCTATTACACCCATCATTAATAGTGCTTCCTTACAGCTTATACAGAGTTCCAAATTGAACTCCCTTCAGCAACACCATTGCTCCTCGAACCATCCTACAGGTTTCCATTTAAAATATTGTTTTTACCCTTGCATCATCCATTTTTCTTACAAAAATCAAATTTATGGCCAATCCTGGGATGTGCAAAACACTAGGCAGTGTTCGAACCCTTCCATCCATGAGCCTCAACTTGAATTTTCCTCATCCTATGATTCTAGTTTTCAAGTCATCACCGAGGAAAACATTAACTCCATTATACCTTTCATATTCATAAAACCACTTCCTATGGGGAGTCATATGAAATGATGCACCCAAGTCAACCAACCTGTTGAGGACTCAACACACCCTAAAAAGTCTACATCAAATTTCACTTTTTGGGTACCACTTCATCTCTTGTAATGTCTAATTTGATCTTAATATGAAAATGTCACCTTTTCTTGTCTTTTGTTTTTCATGTTAAAATTTTTAAAAGTTGCTCAGGCATGAGAAAATCATCGTGACTTAACAAAGACTAGCATTTAATTAAATAATTGACAGTCAAATATTTCCCGGATGCGCTTAAAAAATTCGACATCAAGAAGACTTAGATGTGACAAGAACTATTCATGAAAACAAAAATAGTCGAGCATCGATCTTCTTCAGTGTCAACAGAAGAAAGTCTCTCATTTCTGTGAATGAGCTTCACCAAGGATATCACTGACGACCAATCCATTCGGCATCGAAAAAAGGTTAGAAGAATAAGTGTTGAACGAGAAATGAAATAATAATCGCCGATCGTTGATTTTCGAAACATTTGCGGGTTAGGGAGTTTTCGAAGGATGATAACCCATGAAGAAAACTACGCGTTAATTTTACTTTTCGAACGTCGATCATCGATGCTCTCCTGACATCGACAGTCACAGTATCTATCTCAATTTAGCGCATTCGACGTAAACAAAGTCCCGAGTGCAACCCTTACCCATGAGTTGAGTTCTAGGTTTTATTTAATGAGCCCTAATTCAGTGATGCCACGTCAACATCAATCGACATCAAAAGTTTCAAAAGGAAAATATCAACGAACTTACAAAACAACTCGGAACAACTATAATCATAAAATCACATAATTTACGAGAAGCCTAGATAAGAACATGGTAGATTTATACAAAAAGAGGAAATACGATACATTCAATTGTTATGACTAGAATCCTTTCAGGCAAAACATTTTCAAAAATTCATATATTTAGGTTCCTACCAAGCTTAGTTTACATACAATAAACACCACCAACACATTGGCCAACCGACCCGATTACATTGAGAATGTGAAAATCCTCACAGAAAACAGAGAAAACTATCAAAACATGTGTCGCTTCTGAGAATATAAAATAAGAGTCCACCCATCATGTATCTCTCGCACACAGACTTTCTCCCGACCCGCTTCTCGCACCTTGCAGTCCTCCTCCTCCAACATCCTCTATGCCTCGCGTAGCTGCACAATCGTATCATGTGCTTCACGAAGTTGTTTCTTGAGCCAATTTGTGCTTCCTTTGTGACCTTGTGGTGCTGATACCTCCTGGTTCTTCGCCACCAGCTATCTTCACAATTCTCTATTTTCTTGATAAAGTTTGGCTATGGCGAGTTGTGCCTACTCTAGTTATTGGTTGGGGCTTCCAATGTTAGAACCCGATATCTCTATCTTTCGCATTCTGCTCCCGCTTCCTCGACTAGTAGTCTCGACAGGCTCTAACCGGGTAGCATGCATTATGAACTCCTCAGTGGTCAGGTGTACACTCATCTTAGTCGATATTTTTTCTCCTCCTCCTACCTCCTTATTTTTTCTGGGCTTTCCCCTTCTCCGTGGTGTCTTCCTTTGAGAAGGCATGGCCTCCAACATCATTCCTTCAGACGTAATTTTCTCCACTTCTACCTTCGCTTGAGGCCCTAACATTGATTTCGAACGAAGGTAGGAACCTCCTTTTGAAGCCTCGTAGACACTCGATGCCAATAAGAAGGAATCCCAGGCATGTTGGGGTTCGGACCTGGCGCTCCGACTGCCTCGCAAACCCTGTCTCGTGTTTTGAGAGGATCCCATGGTCCGACGACGTATTTAATTAAATTTTCACAACTGAATAAAGGGCCACGACATAGAGTTTGATAGAATTGAGCTCACAAGACTAGTTGCTACTGGTCTACAAACACGACTTATGCGTAGAACCTACACAGAACATCATGAATTTATAACAGAGTGGGGCAGCGAGATGGAACGTGCTAAGGAACACTCATGCAATTTGACAAAATGTCTTGAAGAATTACTGCATCCAATCCGTGCGACGGATATAATCCAAAACTCATGAAACGCAGTCGATAGAAGTTGCAAGGAATATATGGTACGATCATTTCAATCTCTTTAATTTCCTCAGCCTCCATTATTAATGAATGATGGTGGACACACTTGGTGATACGGCTTCTGGAGAAACAAATTTTCTTGAACTGAGGCATTTAACGACTTCCTTTATTACGGTATCCGACCTTTTGGGAGCTAGCGCACACGTTTGGCTCTGGCATCCTTTCCCGACCCCGAGGGGAAATTGGCCACTGGAATAGTTTCGACGCTCGTATCTGTCATACCTGATCTACCACCCTAGCGGCGACATAGATATAACTCATCCAAAATAAAGAGGAACAAGAGCATGGATAGAGATTTTATAGGTCATTCAAATGGTTACCAGGATCACATAAGTATTAAATAATCAAGACTAGCGAGCTTTGCAGGTACGTATCAATCTATTTTTTTCGCTTACGTTTTCCCATGTTTTTCCTGATCATTAATTTATAAATGATTTTAATCTTGATTGCAAGAAAGATACTTCCGACTGTCGAACGAAGTTTGCTCCGTAACCTCATCGAGGAAACCGAAAGAAACAATGGAGTAAAATGGACAAAGCAATGAGGGATATTGGACTCCTCGAGTTTGACACCCCCCGACAACTTCATCGACCTGTGCGAAATAGCTAAGGTGCATGCTCAACAAGATTCATTTTGGGTCGAAGAGCGAGCAAAGGTTACCGACGCAACATCGAGACAAGTGCAACGGTTCATGGAACACCCGATTAGGGCGCAGACTGTGCTACAACAGTTGGACTCCAGTCTAGTGAAGTACCAAACACATGCGATGGACATCATAGAAATACATGTGGTGCCGATGGAACAACATAGATGTCCATGGGCCCAAACTTGCGAAGGTTGTTTATCAGCAGGTCTGAGTATGAGAGAAGTCACCTCTTTCAAGTGATATCTTGGGTTGACTGTTAAATAAATTGTTAGAAGATGACGCCACATGGCGATTTTTGTTTTTCTTAAACTGCACTTAGCCGTTATTTTTCAGTTGAACTTTACATTATAAATAAACACATCGACCAATTAGTTAGAGGTCGATGGTTGTTGCAGGAACTCTTTCTTTCTGGTTGTTAAGAATTATTTTGAAGCTCCTTTTAATTAAGAAGTCATTTCTGGACCAGAGACAAGTTATTTTCATTAAATGCATGTATGATTGGACGTGGAGAAGAACTATTTCCTATCCTATTTCATGAATGATGTTGTAATGAGTAAGAGAAATTAATTATGTTGTCAAGTTATCTGGTGCAATGTTTTTTCGTTCTTTGATTTAATGATGAAGATGAATCATTGTGTTATTATGTGATGAATGGTTATGGTAGATGAATTATTTTGCTTGCCGTTATCTTATTGAATATGTGTTTTTATTTCTAATAATTAGTTTCTTAGACAGTAATTGGATGCTCACATGGTTAATGTATTAGTACTAGGCACGTGGTATAAAATTGTCATCTGCATGCTGGAGCAACGGGTTATCCCAAGCTCAGCCTCTTCCCCAGTAGTTTAAAACTTAATCCCATTTCTTGTCAAGTTGGTTTATATTGGCTTGCATCTCTCATACCGATTCCACCCAAGAGAAAATACAGAAGAGAATAGTCCTAACTAAAGGAAGAGCCTTCACACAAAAACGCAAAGCCCATCGATAATTTGGCCGGATCATAAGATCTGGAGAACCATTCCACTATTAAACGCTGCAGAGTCTAATTGGGCCTCGGTGTCGGGTTTGGTTCCTACTGTTGAATCAAGGGATTTAAGACCCATCAACATAATTGGTGCTAGAAGGACGACCTGAGAATGAATGGTTGAATATATATTTTATATATCTTTTCAAATAGTCTATAGATTCATAATAGCCCACATGCATGGCTAGTCATTCACAAGACAACCCACACACGCTGAGTACTCCTGAAACAAGTAACTCATGCCAGCTCGAGGAAGAACAATTGTTCCCTGAAATACCTTACACTCTTCCTCAAGAGGAATTAAATCATTTTAGAAGACTCACAAGAGCCTACGCTCGACATATCGGTGCGTTACACTTATCTCTAATACTTCCTCAAAGAAAAAAAATAAGCAGAACGACGGTCAATACTCCCAACGAATTTTTCATACACACGGTAGAAGACTTAATAGACTTTGCGATCACCGAAATCGAACAACCTCTTAATCTTATCCCTGAAACGCCAGTCGATGACGTCTCTGAGCCAGACGATTTTTTGGAAGAAGAGGAGTTCAACTCGGATTATGAGGATATGGAAGGTAATAATGACCATGAGGAGGAAAGGGAAAACCCACCTCAGAACAACCAACCTTGGTTGACTGAAGACACTATGGACATCCCGGGACGAGTACATAATCTTCCTCGACACCCGGAGAAACTACTTCCTAAATTCGATCCTGAAACTTCAAGTTTACCTGAAGATCATATCAAGAAGTTCATACTCGTGATCAGACTTATGAACACCCAACATGAAGATGTAGTTTGCAGGATTTTCCTCTATACTTTTGAAAATCCAGCTTCCACGTGGTACTTTAATTTGCTAGTAGGATCTATAACTAGATGGATGAAGTTCCAGAAAGACTTTCTAGATAAATTTGCAGAGGAAACTACTACGAGAGCTCTGATGGCTGAGTTATTTATTGCCACCATGAGTTCGAAAGAAAGATTCAAAGATTTCAATCAAATATTCATGACCATCTTAAACAAGTTTCAGCCCGAAGCGAAACCAACTTAGGAATTGCAAATCGAGGTTTATGCTAACATGCTCCTAGCTTCTATTTATATGTTTGTAAAAAGAGTCACCAAGTGAACCGTGGCTGGAATTTTTGAAGAAGACAAAATGATAGAATTCTAGATGAAAGGGTGTAAAGAGGGCCATGTCTCTCTAGTTAAGAAATAGGCTCAGCCTCCTCTCAGGAGGGGACTCTTTTTGAATCGACCACTGGGTAAACAAGCGGAGAAAATTCCCGACAAGGGTAATGGAGACATAGAAGACCTACAACGCATGGTTAAGAAATTATCAAACGAGATCATAGACATGAAGAGAAACACAATAGATGGAAACCAAGGCCAGAGGCCCTATAAGCCTTTCTTTAAAAGGAGCCCACCGTTCAAGGAATTGAAACTCCCCCAACTAACTTAAATATTGATCTAGGGAATGTTGCATCTTATTCCTTCTGTACTTATCACTAGTAAAACCACTCTGAAAGAGTCTGCCCTCAATGGGTGCATGCCATGAATCTGATGGCCAATCGGTTTCTAGACGAAGACTCCCTGACCGAACAACTAAGCAATTCGGCTATGAATATTGCTGACCAGGAAGAGATTGATCCACCACAAGATACATCCATGCTAATATGGGATCCTGACCTGATTATACATTTTGAAAACTTGTTTGAGTCTCAAGGATTACCCGCGAAAGTCTTGGTGGCACAAACACGTAGTAAAGGTCCACATGTCCCAAAAGATGCTGCTACCACCCAAACTTTGAGGAGTAAGGCAGCTCCCTATCACTTGAGAGAACCTTTTTCTCCCAGTAAAAACCCCATAAGCATCCACACCCAAGAATCACCCAAACTTGATTACAATGTAGTTGAATATTTGAAGAATTTAAGGGCTAATATATCAATCATGGATATATGCAGGATCCCTCAGCAGAAGGACTTCCTGCTACAAACTTTGAACTCAGTAGAAAAAACTACAAATGGCCATGGTCAAGATAGGAACCTAGCCTCCACAAATCAATTAAATAAACCAACTGTGAATACCTGTTCGGACGATAATAAGGGAAAGCCTTTCGTCCCACCTTTCCTCTTAACGTTCGAAGTTTTTAACAGGAACCTCCACAATTGTTTGGTAGATTTAGGAGCATCTTCCAATGTCATGCCCTTGTCCATTTGCAAAAAGATAAATGTAGTTCCTCTTAAGAGCGATAAACATGTAATACAACTAGACTGAACCCAAGTCAAGGTCATGGGGGAACTCAAAGGTGTGATGATCAAAATAGCAACACACCCCAAGTTTGTACAGGTGATTGACATCATTGTGGTAGATATCCCAGAAGCTTATGGGTTGTTGTTGAGCCGAGACTGGTCTGAGAAATTGAATGGATAATTTAGAACAGACTGGGCTCACCTTTGGCTACCACTGAAGGGGTACAAAAACACGATCAGAATTGATAGGGAAAGGTATCTGAAGTATACCGTCACCAACTTATAAACCTTGAACGAACCCCCATCAACAGATTTCCCTGTACTGGGAAATTACTCATGCGACTCCTACTTCGAGAACTTTTCCCCTCTCTTATCTGACATCCCTCTCACCCATAACTCTGAGGTGGCATTTCAAGAAGAATTGTTGACACCTATAGAGGAAACCCTCTTCGGCCCAGAACCCGTGTCGAAAAACTTAGAGCTAGCAATGGGAGAGAAGGAAAATAAAGGGGAACAGGAGGCCTACACACCTTGCCCACAATGTTGGATATTTTACTTTGATGGATCCAAATCACAAGAAGGGTCAGGGGCAAGGTGCCTCCTCATTGGTCCTAAAGGTAAATGTTATTTTCTATCATGTAGGCTAGAATTTGAGTGCACCAACAACACCACCGAGTATGAAGCGTTAGTACAAGGGTTAAAGAAATCCTTGGACTCAAATGTCAAACAATTAAAGGTTTTCGGAGATTCTAAGATTATCGTTAGACAGGTAAGAAATACTATACATTGAAATTTCCTGCACTTAAAGAATTATCAGCATGAAGTGCATAGGTTAATAGAGCATTTTGAAGATTTCAATCTCACCGCGATTCCCAGAGCAAAGAATATTCTTGCTTATTCCCTAGCCACAACTGCTTCAAGGTTGTCACCTCTAGAGGATTATGAAGCCTCTTGATTCACTATGGAACTACTTTACAAACTGTTGGTGCCTAACAACATTTCTAATTGGAAAGTCTTTGAAGGAGATGGACAGATCGTAAACTTCCTAACTGACCAAGACAATTTTAGAGACCTGGCTATTGACGATGAAGTATTCCAAGAAAAATCAGCAGGAATCGATCCTCGGGGAGGTCAACCTGTAGACAGATCAAAGTCTCACACAATCTCGAGAGGGATAGCCAATTTAGAAAATTTGTTCAATCTAAAAGAGTGATTTAAGGGGCCTAAAAGTGCGAATACCGGTACCTCTTGTCCCCTTTACAAGACTGTAGATCTTGGAACCCCAGAGAACCCAAGGAAGGTAAACCTCAGAAATAATATATCTAAGGAGGAGAGGAATTCCTATCTCAAACTGTTTAGACAATATCAAGATGTCTTTGCTTGGTCCTATCGAGATTTGAAAACCTATGATACCCGCATCATCCAACACATTATCCCATTAAAACCCGAAGTGAAACCTTTCCAACAGAAGCTCTGAAAATATCACCCATCCTTGGAACCTCTCATGTACCAAGAATTGAAGAAACTCTTAGATGCCAAAATCATCTTCCAGGTTAGACATTCTGCATGGGTAGCAAATCTAGTTCCGATAAGTAAAAATTCGGGAGAAATCCGCTTATGCATAGATTTTAGAAACCTTAACAGAGCTTCAAAAAAGGACAATTACCCAGTCCCACCAATGGAACAACTCCTGCAGAACATGTCGGGTTCAGAGATTTTTTCTCTACTGGATGGCTTCTCAGGTTACAACCAAGTTCTGGTTTCATAGGAAGATTGGTTGAAGACTACCTTCTGAACCAAGTGGGGAACCTTTTCTTATAAACGCATGCCTTTTGGGTTAATTAACGCAGGAGAAACCTTCCAAAGGGCCATGGACGTAGCATTTCGGGGACTAATAAACAAGTGTGTGGTTGTGTATCTGGATGACATAACGGTGTATTCAAAGAACAAAGAAGAACACATCCAACACTTAACTCAGATTTTCAAAAGGTGTAGGAAGTACGGTATATCCTTAAATCCAAAGAAAACTATTTTCGGCGTCGAGGAAGGTAAGTTGTTAGGTCATATTATATCCCAAGAAGGAATATGCATATACCCAGAAAGGATTAAGGACATAGCTCAGCTACCGTTGCCTCATAACAAGAAAGTTATGCAGTCTTTTTTCAGGAAAATCAATTTTTTGAGGAAATTCACTCCCGATTTTGCAGAAATCATCAAACCCTTACAAAAGATGTTTTGCAAGGATGCCAAATTTAAGTGGTATGATGAGCGAAAAGATGCTTTTAGCAATATTAAAACCGCTATATCCTGGGCCCCAGTGTTACGAAGTCCCGATTTCAATAGAGACTTCTTATCTATACCTTCACCTTCGACCAATCGTTAGCTTCAATTTTGACTCAGAAGGATGACGACAACAATGAGGCCCCAATGTCATTCATGAGCACTAATATTCAAGGAGTTGAGCTCAATTATCCTGCTATATATAAACAGGCCTATGCGATATACAAGGTAGTAAAACAATTCAGGTCTTACATCCTCAAGAACCACACTAAAGTGATTGTGCCACACCTTGCAGTCCAATCCTTGTTTACTTAGGAAGAAATGGGGGAAAGAAGAGGGAACTGGATGAAAATAGTCCAAGAATTTGATGTAGATATAAAACCTGCCAAACTAGTAAAAGGACAAGGGTTATGCAAACTTGCAGCCGAAGCCCAGGACCAAGTAAACGAAGATTCCAGATGGGAGAATGAAATGGCACTATGGTGTGGCGAAGTATCATACATATCCCCAGGACAAGAGTCTTGGTATAAGAATTTAACTTATCTCCTACACCATGGGACTTATCCAGAAAATATCAACCCTAGGGAAAGGAGAGCTCTCAGGTTAAAATCTGCACAATATCGCCTCATAAGTTCGACACTCTTCCAGATTAATTATGATGGGGTACTATTAAGAGGTCTCGAACGTGAAGACGCAGACAAAGTATTGAAGGAGCTCCATGATGACCCTGCCAGGGGACACTTCGCAGGAAACACCACTGCTCATAAGATACTGAGAGCCGACTATTATTGGCCCACCTTGTTCAAAGACGCTCATACCTACGCTAGAAACTATAAAACTTGTCAAATGAGCATTGGGAAGGAGAAGAGAGCAGTAGTGCCACTCCAACCTGTGACTGTCTCTAGGCATTTTGAGCAATGGGGGTTGGATATCATAGGATAAATTACACCCAGCTCTTCAAAACAACACAAGTACATTCTTACTGCCACTGATTATTTCATGAAATGGGAAAAGGCCATCCCTTTGACTCATGTAAACGAGAAGGTAGTAATCCAATTCATAGAACAACAACTGATCATGAGGTTTGGTGTCCCTTCTGTCTTGGTTTTTGATAATGCAACTTTTTCTCTTCCACCCGATTGATGGACTTTTCTTTGGAAAAAGGAATCATAATTAGGTACTCCATAAATTATTATCCATAAGGAAACGGGGTGGAAGATTCGACCAATAAGAATGTAGTAAGAATATTAAAAAAGACGGTTGCATATAACCAAAGGAATTGGCATAAATTATTTCACAATGCTTTATGGGCTGATAGGGTCACACCCAAAGAAGCTTTAGGGAATTCCTCATATTTTCTGGTGTACGGACAAGAATCTATTCTCCCAAATGGACCTTACCTCCCATCTCTTCAAATAGCCCAATATGCCAATGGGGAACTGTTATCCACATTTTTGGTTATCAAGATGATATTATGATCATGTCATGATAATGGAAGATCAAACTCTTCATTAAGAACATTTTCCTGAAGAAGGTTACACTTGTCATTTTCTCA
>JASDQU010738472.1:14127-31350 GCA_032191745.1 Picea mariana | reverse complement strand
AACCTTCATTACTCTCATCCCTAAGGAGGAAAAGGTCACACACCCGAAATAGTTTAGACCTATCTCTCTTTGCAATGTCATTTTTAAAATAATCACAAAAGTCATTGCCAACCGACTCAAGCCAATCCTACCGTTCATCATCTCAAAGGAGCATTCAGGCTATGTAGAGGGAAGGCAAATTATGGATAGCATCATTCTGGCCAATGAGGTTGTTCACTCCTTAAAAATGAGCAACACACCAGGTATTCTTATCAAGATTGATCTATCAAAAGCTTTCGACAGATTGAGCTGGCAATACATGCACTCGGTCGACTGGATTCTTGCGCTTACCTCAACTCCCTTCTTCTCCATTCTTGTTAATGGTACTCCCTCGCGCCCTTTTCACTCCTCTAGAGGCATCAGACAGAGAGATCCCCTCTCTCCCTTCCTCTTTGTTATCATGGCAGAAGGCCTCGATCGCTACCTCAAAGCCGCAGTCTTTGATGGTTCTCTCTCTGGGCTTCCACTCCACAATCTCCATCCGACGCCCTCGCACAGTCAGTTTGTCGATGATACTCTCCTTATGATTACCCCCACAGTTAGAGATGCAACCAAGCTCAATTCTATCCTCTCTGACTTCTCGGACACCTCAGGTATGCTTCTCAATCTGGACAAGTCAAAGCTCTTCTTTTTCAATACGCCTGTTCCGGTTCAATCCCACCTCTCAAATTTTCTTGGCATAGCCAGAAGCTCCCTTCCCTCCACTTACCTGGGTATCCCTCTTTCTGAAGAGTTAGCGAAGTCTATCTCTTGAGACAATATGCTCCTGTCCATCGCTAACCGTTTGAGCAACTGGACTTTTAGACCTTTAAATATTGCTGCCAGATTGGTTCTGCTCAAATCAGTCCTACAAGCTCTACCCACGTATCTCTTTACTGCCCTGGCCATGCCTGTTTCAGTCATCAAATCCATAAGGAGTCTCCAATGTAATTTCTTGTGGAAGGGACACAACAACAATAAGAAATGGGCTCTAGTGGGATGGGAGAAGCTATGCAAACCCAAGAAGTGTGGAGGGCTGGGCATCCGGGACCCGGGGAAAATGAACAAAATCATGGGGGCCAAAATGTGGTGGAGATGGCTGCAACATCCGCAAGAGCTCTGGGCGCGGATTTGGAAACAAAAGTACACCCCTAACATGCAATACAATCAGCTAATCAGATTCAATGAATAGATGCCAGGTTCTAACATTTGGAACACAGCATGGAGGAACCGCCCCCTAGTTCAGCAGCATGCCTTTTGGGAGGTAAGAAACGGCGAAAGCGCACTATTTTGGAAGGACTCATGGCAACAGCTACCCCCTCTCGATGATCTGGAAAGCCTCCATCCCTTTAAGCTTATACTACAGCAAAGCATTTTCAATAACATTAAGGATTTCTGGCTCCCAACTCAAGAAAGACAGCCCTGGAGACAATGGAAAACCACTGCAACAGACCTGCAAATCAAGGAGAATCTTGATCTCAAACCATGGCAGGAGTGCCTGCATTCCAGGAAAATCCCAACCAGAGAAGGATCGGACATCCTCCGCTGGGGTCACACCACATCAGGCACTTTCTCGGTCAAGGAAGCATATCACCTGCAAGGAAATCTCCCAGGCCAAGGCCTTGATTCAATCTAGAGCAAGGTTTGGCAGCCTTATATCTGGCCCAAAATTTTGTTCTTTCTTTGGCTCACGGCCCAAAACCGCATCCTCACATGGGACAATCTCCTGAAAAGAGGCTTCATAGGACCCTCTAGATGTACCCTCTGTATGCAAAGTGAGGAAACCATGGAACACCTCCTCAACACTTGTCATTACAGTCAACAGATTTGGGACTGGGGAGCACAAGCCATGCGACGCTCCCAAAGAGACCGCAGCAGCATTCGGGAGACCCTTGTTAATTGGGATGTTGTCTCCTTTTAAAATTTGATTCTCCAACGAATATGGCAGCTGTTCTCAGGATTCATCCTCTGGGCAATCTGGAAAGAAAGAAATAAAAGAGTCTTCAATTCTACTCCGTCCCCCCCACTCGCCACGTGGGATAGGGTGATAAGGTTTATTCGAGAAACCGTTCTCAGTTCCTCCTAGCTCCAAGAAGATACGTAGTGCAAGCCCGAGGAGAAAAGTATACTCGAAGGATGGAACTTGCCTCTAAACATGCAAACTCAGGGGAAAACCAAACACAGGCAAGCCATCATCCCAACGACTTGGTCTCCACCGCCCCCTGGATTCCTCAAGCTTAACTTCGATGGGGCCTCTAGGGGCAACCCTGGGTCGGCCGGTCTCGGGGCCGTACTCAGGAACCACCTGGGTAAGATCACCCATCTGATTGTAGGTTTTCTGGGTGAAAACACGAACAATGTTGCGGAACTCTCCAGCCTGGTAAAAGGCCTCCAAACGGCAGTGAAAAATCAGTATTCACAGCTAATTTTTGAAGGAGACTCAAAAGTAATCATTCAACTTGCAACTCGAATCCTGAATGGACAGCCCCCCTGGAGGACTTCGCCCAGTTGGAGACTTTTGGGTCTCCTGGAAGATTTCAAGGATCTCATCAACCCCAATCTTATTCTCATCCCCTCCCATGTGAGGCGTGAAGCTAACAAGGTTGCGGATCACCTAGAAAACAAAGGAATTGATGCCAAGGCTGATCTCATATACTGGCAAGCCAATATATCTGCAGAGACTGAACTCTTTCACCAATGCAGAGACCTTGCTAGCAGAGACTTTCAGGCCCCGTATGGGGTGACATGTGGAGAAAGCGTGCCATCTGGCTTAGAATTAAGTCGGGGTTTAAATGATGGAGGCCTTCCACTTAACACCCGCATTACGGATGCAGGATAGCCATAACAGCTCTGCGATGGGAGGACTCCTTGAGCGAGCGAGCATTTACGAACTTGGCAAGTGTAATGTTAAAAGCGGTCATGGGGATTTGCGGTCGGATTATTGGTTTTTTCTTGCTCTGTCCTCGGTTCTGCTCTGCGTTTGGAGGCACTGGTGTAGCTCTGTGCTCCTTGTGCCCTGG
Source organism: Picea mariana (assembly GCA_032191745.1). NCBI lineage: Eukaryota > Viridiplantae > Streptophyta > Pinopsida > Pinales > Pinaceae > Picea > Picea mariana. Next base: position 28,312 of record JASDQU010738472.1, on the reverse strand, counting down.
TACACCATCCTTCTGTGGAGAATTGTTGTTGGTGCCTGCGTTCTCAATTGGCTTCCACCTGTGTATATCTCCGGGAGAGCGCTCTGCAATATGCCGAGGAAACGAGGTACGCCACGCCGTGGCTCGGCTTGGTACGCCCGCAAGGAGCAGTGACAACGCAGAGAGCAACTCGAACGTGCTCTGGTCATGGCTACTTTTATGTTGATACAGAAGGCTTAAGCCGAGGAGAAGGCTCTGCTCTCCACCATAGCTTAGAAGGAAATTGGTCGTAGCAATTTGGACACCGTCGATTTAGAGGATAGCACTGAGCAATTGTACCCGGCCTGCATTGTAGAGGAGGACCTGACGTTGGAGGACCTGACGACAATGGAGGCGCCGAGCGACAGAGGGAGGTATGGCAGTGGGGATGGCAAACACAATTTGAGGATGGATGCCGATTTTCCTGGTTGTATTGTGGAAGAGGTTCCTTGACAGGACATGGAGGCTACGTTTGATGCTGGAGGTGCGCCGGGAATGGAAGAAAGAAGCAGTGGGCAGGATGACGAGAAGCAAAGAACTCCCGACGAAGGTGGTGACTTGCATGGCTTTGTCCTCCATGAGGAGCACCTATCCTTGGTGTTTGAGCTCCGAGGCCACATGGCTGACCTGGAGCATCGTGCACTCATCATGGGCCAATGCCTAGACGTGCTTCTCGATGCCTACTCTGGTGCTCCATCTCGGCGAAAGTGTCCACTCTGTGCGCAGTCTTTCGCCATCCCGGCCGGCTCCACATGGAAGACAACTGAAGATGACAGGTCACCAATTACCTAGGTTTTTCATGATCTATGGTTTTTATCTTTATGTTACTGTTTTATGTTCCCTTAGACTTTAGGCACCTGTCCTGGTTTCCTTCGGGAAGGACAGGTGACAATAGTTTATAGCTATTTTTGCTATGTATCTATGCTAGTTTCCGGTTTTCGGCAGCATTTTGGATGACTCAAACTCTTGACCATGTACATTCTGATACAGTTTTTTGATAACATATTATAGCAGGATCCTCCCTTTTTTATTTAAAAAAAAAAAATATTTGTAATAGGCCCATACATGCCCACATGCTACAAAAATAAGATAGTGTTCGAAATTGTTGCTTTCTTAGATCAAAACACTAGGAGAGTTTAAAGGTTTGTAATGGGCCCATACATGCCCACATGCTCAATCTAAGATAGTTTAATGCTTTTTCTATATTACCTCACAAATAGGGATCTAAAGGATAGTAATGGACCCACATGTCCACATGCTATCTTCCTAGGGCTTTTGAATTCCACAAGGTTGTACCAAAGACATCTAGCTAATTAGGTAATCAAACTCTTGTAAGGACCAAGCGAAGTCTACATGTAGCAAGGTGACATCTAATTAACTAAAACTTGGCACACTTTCACTCACATACAAAATTCACCCATCACTCACATAGCTTCTTCTCGAAACGTGGAGGCCTAAGTAAGTTTCCTCCAAAGGGATTCCGAAAATACCCCATCTTTTCTTGATAGGACTATCCACTCCCACTTTTAATCAAACGAGGTTGGTTTTCACCCCAGCCTCACAAAAAAGCTACATATAAAAAATTTCTAAAAACTCACTAAGTTTTCCTCCACAGGAGGTGCCAAAATAATTTTTTTAGTCTAGGTAGGATTTCGGGGATAGGCATCCAAATAACTCCCCGTTATCTGGTTCTCACATTGTCAAAACATAGAGGTTGTCAAATAGGGAACTTCAAATCCTCCAAGTCAAGTGTTCCAATCACCATAAGGTAGGGAGATACCCATGAAGGGTTGAAGGCTGAGGTCTGGTTGTTCTGTGCATCCCCCCTTGAGGCACCCACCTCTTGGACGGGATCCATCCCGTGACCCATTTCTTAGGCTGAAAATCTAAATGCCGCACTTTGACCGAGGTACCTAGTGACCAACTTTAGGACATCTACCCAGGTGGCAATTGTGGGCTACAATTGCACCTTGATTGGATTTTGTGTGGCTATTGGGAAATATTGCCAGCTCTTTCGGGATATGCCCCCTTTACCCCTCATTATAACCAATTATTTCATCCTTCACTAGTTTCTCTTCCAGTGACTTTAGACCCCACTGTTGAGTACTATTGGAAGGTCCAGTGCTTTTTGAGAGAAAGGATGTTACGTCTTCTAGAACACGAGCATTTTATTTCTTTTGATTCCCCCACACAGACAAAAACCCTCTTACCCACATATATATGGTTCTTTCACATTTTATGTATGATGCACATCTGATTATAGTTTGATTTGGATATATATATTGTGTAAATAGTCACAACAAAGACTCATGTTTCTATATTACTCTCACCACTTTTTGCACACATTCACACAAAAAGTCTGACATCATAGGGGAACCACAGAACCCCCGTCGTTCACGATGCTTGCTCAACCTCCCTCCTATATTAGGGGGAGTATCTGGTCATACCCGCTCATCGGTACCTCCTTCACACACTCCTGTGAGTGCTACTATCTTAGGATCAGCTTTGCTTGGTTCTACATTACTTGGGTCAACTTCCCAAGGTCATCCATTCACTCGCTCTCCTTTACACGGAAGCAGAGGACCCACTTCCTCTCAAGGAGGGAGCACCAACCCACCTAGTCCCCATCAAGGGTCAGGTTCACAACACACTATGGCCGGAGCTAACCCTCCCCCCCCACTACAGATGCCATATTTGGCCTCTCTCAACATACCGGATCTCACCAAACTTACCAATGATCCTATATTGCATGACACCACATGGCCTGCAATGCCAACCAAACAACCTTCAGACATACCAAAGTTTGAAGGAAAGGCAGGCAATGATCCTGCCAACCATGTCATGACCTTTCACCTATGGTGCTCCTCCAACAGCATTATGGATGATTCCATTAGACTACGATTCTTTGAACGCACGCTCACTGGCCCATCAGCTAAATGGTATGTCGAAGAAAAATCAGGGTCCCACACAACCTTTGAGTCATTGGCCAAAGCATTCTTGACCTTCTTCCAATTACCCATCCGCCATGACAATGGTCTAGAACTACTTTCTAACTTCAAACAAACCTCAACCACACACATCGTTAACCACATTCACGAGTGGCGTAGGCGACGTAGTTTGTGTAAAGMAGAAACCACCAAGCAACATTGTCTCGATTGGTTTCTTAGATCACTTGTCTCTCTCCTTGGAAAGGATGTAGCTTCCACCTTCCCGCAATATGAGGAGGAAGCCATCAGTAAGGCCCAACAGTATGACCTCATCTACACACAGTCAGGGTACTTATACATGGTACTTCCTGATCTTCCAAAACCTGTGCCATTTGGCTAAGACAAACCTGGGATGTCTCACTCAGCAGACGAACTAATAGGTGCCACCACACACCATGGTCCACAACCTCAACCACCACCGATGTATGGAACACCTCAGTACCCGCTGGCATATGGGGGCACTTCTTATTACCCCCCACCCCCTTATCAACAGCCATACCCTATTGCTATACCTCCACCCATCAGTGGACCACCACCGACACCTCCCATACATCCACCTATTCCCACAAATAGTGGTACTCCCTCAACATCAGCTTATAGTACTAGTGAAAACACTATGCCTTCCTATGTACCTTATGGATCGGTACCACCACAAAATCCATATTTCCTGTTTCCTAGTCCTCCACAACCCATGGCTCCCCCACATCCACATGCAGGGGTAAATTTTGTTCAACCTTCTGCTGCTCAACAATACCAAAGTTTTGAACAGTTGAATACATCCAACCCAACTCATCCATCGATCAATGCCAAGAAGAAAGGATGGAACAAGAATAACAACAACCCAGGTCAAGGTGGGAATCAACCCCCACAACACCAACCAACTAGGGGAAACCAGAACCAAGGGAACGAAAACCCCCAAGGGGGCAATAATAACAAATGCCAAGGGCGAAATAATGTTAAAACCATCTTCCCTTGTGCCCTTTGTGGTGAGTTCGGTCATTACACTCACCATTTCCCCCAGATCACTGATTTCAAATGGTTGAAAGACTCTGGGAACCTTCCCCCTTCTCCTGCACAACCTGCCCCTCAGCAGGCACCACAACAGTACTTGCAACAACCCCTCCCCCCGCCACTGTGCTGCAAAATCCTATTCCACATCAAGGTGTGATAAACACCCAACAGGATACACAACATCCCCCACCTCAGGTAGGCCAATACCACAACCCCAACAATCCAGCAGAGGTAACAATTCTCCTCACCAGTGAGGAAGAAATTATTCTACAAACGCGTAATCGCCAGTATCATGCACCCACTGAGTCTACTCCCATCTCTCCAGAGACAAAACTTGCACCAACGGGACCTCCGTTGGTGATACCTTGCCCTTCTGCCAAACCACCACTTCACATCCCGTGCACATCCCATTGCGCTGGAATGTCCACAACCCACAGGCTAGGGAAGATCATAACTATAGCTTGGTAGACGACTTAGCGCAATCCCGGGCTGCCATGTCAGACTTGGAATTCCTCCAGACTTGTCCTACGCAGTGGAAATCACTACTTTCTACCTTAGGGGCAGTCGACCCAGTCGATACTCGACTCATCACCTTTGATCTTGATAGCAACGAACCTCGTCTTCCCTCTCTAGTCGTTATTCAAATACCAATGAAAATATGGAACATCAACGTTCATCGATGTATCATCGATGAAGGTGCATCTACATGCATCATGTCCAAAATAGTATGGCAGAAAATTGGTTCCCCGGAACTCATACCCTCCACCATCACATTACGAGCTTATGACGGTCGACCATCATCTCTTGAAGGGCTCTTCCAAAATGTCCCCGTTGAACTCGGGGGAAAAACTATTCTCATTGAAATCGAAGTTATCGACGCTTCGCTCGATTACAATATCTTGTTTGGATGTAGCTACATGTATGCTATGAAGGCAGTGGCATCCTCCGTCTTTCGGACAATCATGTTCCCCTACAACGGGAAGATCATGACCATCGACCAAGTCTCACATTATGAGCCTAACCCATCTGCCAATCTCGATAACATTCTTCCTCTCATCCACACCAACCAAGACGCATATCCACTCGTCGAGATGGGTACTGGAATTTTTAAAGATCCATCCTTGCTAGGGACATACCATGGAGCACCACCACTCCTTCCTCCTGGTAATCAAGTATGCGTCATCTCCTCTAACGGAACTCACCCAGAGGATGCTAATCCTCCTCAGGAGGCTTCAGTCATTCCTGATGTCTCAATAGTCACAGAACCACTCCCACCGGAGCCTCCTGCGCACTCATTGACCTCAACAGTCCATGAATCCACATCCCCTCAAGGGAATAATCCCGTTTGGGAGATAGTTTCCCCACCCCTCACCCAAATTCCCTTCTTTTACCCTCCACCAAGTATCGAAGCTTTTCAGGTAGCCGCAATGCTCACACTCCCCAATATGGTGTTAGCAATCCCAATGTGGTATTTACATCCACCTGAGATGGTCCCTCGCCCATCCCTTCCCCCACAAGAAGGCCTTCCCATGAAAATTCCTGTCCTTACCCCCACTACCCCCATACTCACTAACCCCCCTGCTATAGCTGGGGGTAGGAGAAAGAAGAAGAAGCCCACCGCTCCACTTCCTCCACGTATCCCACCACCTTGCTCACTATGTGAGAAGGAGGGACACCAAACCAAAAACTATCCATCACTACCTGAATTATGGAATTTGATTCCCCTCAATCCAACCCCCACAACACCCGCCACTACTGCTAGTCCCCCCACTACCACCCACCCTTCTAGTAGTAAAGGGTTGAGAACCAAATATGCTTGTGCTATCTGTTCAGAGTACGACCATTATACCCATCATTTCCCAACACTGCCATTCTTTCGGCAGACATTAACGGCTATAAGCCAGAACTTCCAGAACAACCCACGCCCTGCTACGTCCTCTCCAACAAATATCATTGACATCCGCTACGTCACCACTTCAGTCAATGAACGCATGAGATGCCCTTTCTCTCTCTATAATTCATTAGCCCATTTTACATACCAGTGTCCGATGATCCTTGAATATAGGCAACGTCAATTGACCCAGCTTCACCAACCTACAGAAGCGATCATTGACATTACCTCGTCACTAGAGGATCTTCATGTCATTTCTCCCAAACCCGAGGCACTCCCAACGCCTCCATGGTTCTTAAATGACGTCTCTAAGGATTTACCCCATAACCCCCCCCCAACTCTCCTGCTCATTCCCCTACGGACACTCTCCACCCAACCACCACGAGTAGCCCTCGGTACTTCAATATATGGTTTATGTCAAGTGAACCCTCATCATCTCCTAGCATTGCTCCCGCTACTTCTCCATCAGGGGGAAACCACATTGTCACTGAGATCACTCCTCATGATCCCTTATATTCCCACTGTTTCCAATGTGACAAGGAAATAATGGAAGCACTACACCACCCGGACTCTCCCTGGGATGCACTACATCATCATGCACTCTTCTTTCCACAGGAAGCCCTCATGCTTCCTAACCAAAACCCCATTTACACGGTCAAAACCAAAGATTTTATCTCATCAGGGCCTATAGATTGGTTCAACAATCCCATTCCTACCATCGACGCTTTTGAAGAAGGTAATATGGCCAACATTTCCCCCACCATCAAAATCGACATTTTTGTTAAAAATGGCATCGTCAAATAAATCATCATTGGAGTTGCTTGCACTCCTCAGGAAATCGCCGCATATAAAGCCCTCTTCCAGGAATATAGGGATATTTTCGCCTGGTCATACACAAAAATGCCTGGCCTCGATCCCTCTATTGTCGAGCATCGCATCAACACCTAGCCTGACATCACACCAGTTCGCCAGAAACAATGACCGCTACACCCATCTAAAGCCGCGGCTATCAAAGACGAAATTGACAAATTACGTACGGCTGGGTTTATTTACCCCATTGCTTATACTTCATGGGTTTCCAACCCTGTACCTCTCGACAAAAAATAGGGCACTATCTACGTTTGCACCGACTTTCACGATATCAATAATGCATGTCCAAAAGACAACTTTCCAACACCTTTCATTGATCAAATTATTGACGACTGTGCTAGCCACGAGGCTGTCTCCTTTACGGACGGATTCTCTAGCTATAACCAAATTCAAATCCACCCAGCCGATCAGTATAAAACCACATTCATTACCCCGTGGGGTACTTTTGCATATCGTGTCATGCCTTTCGGCTTAAAAAATTCCGGTGCAACTTTCCAGTGAGCGATGACATACATCTTTCACGATCTGGCTGAAATCATCCTCACCTACTTGGACAACCTCACATCTCAATCCAAGAAATGCACCTAGCATCTCGATGATTTACGAATCATCTTTCAATGGTGTCTCTAGTACAACATCCACTTGAATCCTCTCAAGTGTGTGTTTTGCGTCACCGCAAGGCACCTTCTCGGTTTTATCGTTTCCCAAAGCGGTATTACTGTGGACCCCCTCAAAGTCAAAGCTATCACTGAAATTCCACCTCCTCGGAATTTACGACAACTTCAGAGTCTATAGGGAAAAGCTAACTTTCTTAGATGCTTTTTTCCTGATTACACCATATGCGCACATGGTTTCCTCCGCTTACTATGTCATGACATCCCTTTTCACTGGCACGACTATGCCCAATAGTCATTTGACGATCTTAAAACAGCCCTTTCAAATGCACCTTTAATTAGTGCACCTAACTATAATCACAACTACATCCTCTACGTATCAGCATCAGCTGTATCAGTGGTCGGCATCCTCATCCAGCTCAGAGATGAAAATCGTGAACACATCATTTACTACGTTAGTAAGAACCTATCAGGACCACCCTTGAAGTATAAACATGAAGATAAACTTGCTCTTGCAGTTGTCCTTGCAGTCCAGAAACTACGCCATTACATTTTGCTTCGCACCACCAAGGTCGTCGCAGATTCCAACCCTATGCAGTACTTGCTCAACCATCACCAAGTTAACGGAAAATTTTCTTGATGGATCGTTATCCTTCAGGAGTACGACCTTGAATTCTCAACAACTAAGAGTAAGAAGGCCCTCATTCTCGCCGAACTTGTCACAACCCTCCCCTCTAACACCACCAGTGCCCCTGTCAACACCAACTTTCCTGACGAACATCTCTTTTACATCACTTTCGATGATCCTTGGTATGGAAACCTTCTTGTCTACCTACGAACTCAAAAGTTTGGTAACCATCTATCACGAGATGATCGTTGGCGTATTCGCCATCAGGCCCCCCGCTATCTCCTCATCGGAGACATCCTATACCGGGGGGGCGTCGACACCATTCTTCGTCGATGCCTGACTATTGAAGAGGCCAATAGAGTCTTAAACGACTGCCACAGTGGCACATGTGGGGGCCATCTTTCGAGTATATCCACTGCTCAAAAGATTATTCGAGCAGGGTACTTTTGGCCTACTCTGTTTCATGATTGCATTCATGCTGTGAAATGATGCGAGCAATGTCAGCTCTATGCCAACAAAGCTCTAGCTCCCCCCACCCTTCTTCACCCTGTCATTACTATTGGCCCTTTTTGTAAATGGGGCATCGACTTTATGACTTGTAATCCCCCCTCCAACAATGGTCACAAATACATTGTTGTCGCCATTGATTACTTCACTAAATGGGCCGAAGCTATGCCCACTTTCAACAACACCGCTGACACTGCAGCGCGTTTTTTCATTAACCACGTCATATCCCACTTTGGAGTACCCCTCCAATTCATTTCCAACCATGGGAAACACTTTGAGAATGAGATCTTCATCAAACTCTCCTCTCGGTTAGGATTCTCTCACAAGTTTGCCTCACCATATTACCCTCAGTCAAACGGACAGGTCGAGGCAGTGAAAAAAGTCCTCAAGACCATGTTACAGTGCACGGTTAATAAACATAAAACCAATTGGCATCACATGTTATTTTCCATGCTATGGGATTATCGAACGGCAGTAAAGACCGCTACAGGTTTCACGCCATTTCATTTAGTCCATGGGGTCGAGGCAAATCTTCCCATTGAGTGTGAAATTCCCACCTTACGCACCACAATTGAGCTATTATCTGACACTGCTCCAATGGAGCAGTGCTTGCTGAACTTGGATTCTCTGGATGAAGATCATCAATCTTCCTTACAGAACAACGAGGCAACTAAAAAATGATCCAAGGCTACCTTTGATCGCCATGTCAACCTTCGATCATTACGTGAAGGAGACCTCGTCCTGGTTTATGATATCGCTCATGATACCTTTGGCCACGACAAATTCAAATCACTTTGGCATGGCCCTTACATTATCCAACATTGCCTCACCAAAGGCGCTTAGATCTTGGTCTCTCCTGAAGGCCTCTCTCTCAAAGAACCCATCAACAGGTTGTATCTCAAGAAATTTTATGCTTAAAAGTAGTCATTCTACTTTAGGTTATTTCTTTTCTAGTGTTTTTAATCTTTTTTCTCCTCCCCCCTGGTCTAAACTATCCTTTGTGCTATTGATAGATGCTTCCACCACCAGCCTACCACATTGGTTACATCGACGGCGCCAGCCGTTGGTCGCAAAATCTCGCTTCGGCTGCTTGGGCTCTCTACACCCCCTCGCATGACATGCTACATTCAAGCGGCATATGTTTGGGGCCAACAACCAACAACCAAGACAAATACACTGCGGTCATTGGCCTCCTGGCCGATGCCCAGTGTCATCATATTCGACACCTTAGCGTCTTCCTCGACTCTCAAATAGTCGTTCTCCAGCTCAACAATGTATACTGTGTACGTGATCCGTGCCTCTTTCGCAAATACCTGCAGGTTAGACTGTTATCTCGACATTTTGATTCCATTACATTTACACATATTCCGATACAATTGAATCAAACAACAGATCAAATAGCTAACATGGTATTAGATTGGCATATATCACATCAAGCTACACATACATAAACATCTCATAAATATTGTCACAGCATATATACAGAATAGACATCATCAGAATATTCAGCAAAAAACATATGTAGACAACATCAGGATCTCAAAATATGTATACTCATATATATATATATATATATATATATATATATATAAGGCCCATCAGGCCATCCAAATGTTTACATACAAAAATACATGTATCTGCAGGCCAATGAAGCACCTCGGTACAAAAAATAGGCTCACTAGCCTATATACAACAAAAACAAAGGTGTACATCATCCACCACAGGGTGCCTCTATCGCACCACCACCTACTCCTCCCTCAGGAGGAGGTGGTGGCCCACCACCACCTGCACCAGATGGTGGTGGACCACCCATAGGACCCTCCTGCCCCAGAGGCAGGCATCCACTCATCATCGCCAGAAGTACTACTGCTCGCCGCACTATGGCCCGCCATGGTGGTGGCACCCCCACACATTGCTCCAGGAAGCTCTCATCCTAGATGCACGTCCACATGCCCTCAGGCACATCCTGCAACACCGTCTCCAGACGACGGCGTATGTCATCAAAATCCACTCTGGTCGCTGCCGGAGGAGCATGTGATGGCCCCGCACCAGGGTCATCGAATCGGTGCCTCCTCGCTACCCTCTCGGGCTCTGTTGGTCGCCCCGCAACATCCTCCCGCCGACATCTCTCTCCATGCGGCAGTCTCTCCGGCTCTCGACAAGTCGGCACTCTCTGTATCTCTACCTCGTGCCCGTGAGGTTCCACATATGGACATGCACAAAACAACAACAACAGATAGTATCAACATCTATATCATATACATATGGAATGATATCTTCAAACAACAATCTAAATAAAAAACATACCAACATACTAAACATACCTCGATGGTCACCTCGAAAGTCTACCGTAGCATAGGGGTACTAAAGTATAACCTGCGGAATCTACTGCCATATCCCTACTGCCCCCACTGAAAAGAAGTGGCCACCTTCGCCACCACCATGACGAAGCAAAATGGTCGAACACCACCTCAATTGTGGCTCTCACGCCCCTGGCATCTCCAGTAACACCCTCGGGTGCAACATCGACACCCTCTCTAAGAACCAGGCCACTAGGATTGACCCAAATGCAAACTCTCCTGCACTTGTAGACCGACAACGATCCAACTGCGCGACCATCCGTGCATGCAGCATCAGTCCCCATGCGAACTGCTCGCCGGCCACCACTCTCTCCAGCACCAGCAGCTGGCCACCACTAATCTGTTGGTTCGCAAGTGACCCATATATACGAACAATCATTGCTTCTATGTAGCGATGTGCCAGGGAGTCTATCGCACTAATGCTCACCACAGTCCTCGACATGAAGTTATCACCTGAATAGTATCTCTGGCCTATATCAGCCAACTGGATGGTCCTGGGCAACACCGGCTCCACCGGTAGGGGCATTCCCCGAAAGGGGAGCCCAGTCAGAAAATAGATATCCTCCATCACAGTGAAGGGGATCTGATCTCCTTGCACAAGGAAGCAATGCAACTCCAGACTCCACATCTGGATCAGGAATTGCAACAAATACTATTTTACCCGTATCAATGGGCACTCAAAGAACTTCAGCAACCCACAGGTTGCCAAAGTTTCATGCACACTGGGGCCCTCAATTGCCATGGCGTCTCGTAGCTGGGCCCAGTCTCGCTCTTGCCACCACACTAGCATCGTCACCACCATCCACCTGTAGACAACATAGAGTCCTATATCAGCTCAAGAAACTATCAACAGCATCAAAAAGACTCATTTTTTACCCTTCAACCTTGCCTCCTAGGCACGGTTTTTGTTACCCCTAGGCACGCACACATGCACGCCTGTTCATTACACAGGAGCACATATATGCACTCCTGTACACTGAACAGGTGTGCATCAGAGCACACCTGTTTTCTTCACAGGAACGCTCTTATGCATTCCTGATCACCATACAAATGCGCACTGATGCGTGCGTGTCTAACCCACAAGCGTGCACAAATGTGCGCCTGTTCAACTCACAGGTGTGCCCTTGCACGCGCCTTAAATTCTCTTACATGTGCACACATGCACGTATATTTGGTGTACAGGCGCGCACATATGTATGCCTCTCACCGAGTCGCCTGCGCATGTGGGGTCCACACCCCTTTAATACCCTTGTATGGCCCCCCGTATAAGCCCTGCCCAAAAAATTGAAAACCTATTTCTATGCAGGATGATCAGACCACTAACTTGATACTCGCAAAATATCAATCGGATGCCTCATCCTCCCTGAATCTCCAAATCTCCTCTGAAAACTGCTCGTCCAGTCACTGTTACAGCAGGTACAAATGAGGTGGCAATGTGGGCCCTACAGCTATATATAGGCCTTTTTCCAAACTTCCACTCACCATTCCGGGAGCCCAAAGTGTCCATTTTTCAAACCGTCTTCAGCCACGAGATCAGCATCTCGTCACCTACATCACAGTTGTCCCTAGGTCACTTTTCATCCTAAGCCCCTGGGGCACCTTTTTTCATATCATGGTCAGGTATGCACGCGCATTGTCACATTTATCAAATACATGCTCATATCTTTGATTCTCTTCACATATTGTTCAATTTGGGTATTTTTTTCTCATATGTGCAGGTACTTGCTCCTCATCCCCCGGCATCACTCCTTCAGGTATATACTCAACACTGGCATGTAGTCTTTCCCTCTGTATCGCACTTGCATTTCCAATCACACCCTCTGATGTTTACCTCTACGATCCCCATTCCCAGCTCTGCAGTACCCACGCCTCCATTTTCATCTTCGGTACTGTTACTCGGTAGCATTCTTACCCACATGAGTTGTCCCATTCATAGCACCCTTTGCCACTTTTTGACACTCATGTTGTTCTTCATTACCCTTTAGGGACGGGATTCCTAATAGTCTTTCATCATGTTATGAATCAACCACATACTTCTTCTCCTCATTTTGCTAGCTTTCCATATGGACTCCCAGGTTATCTCTTTATGGTTCTATTTTTTACCTGCACCTCCGCAGTATCATGAACCCTTCATTTCATCCACCATCAGTTTGCCCATATGCGAACCTATCTTCATTTCACCTACCTCATACAGAAACTCACCAATGGGGCCCCCACCCTTCATCAGTTTTCCAAGAAAATTTTTCCCTCCATGGGGAACTCATTTCACACTGGGGCACCCATTTATGTATTTGTACATATTTTCCCAAAATTATTCGTTATTTATTTGTACAAACACCTTTTCAGTCATTTCATTTTCTTTTTTCATCACCGTTGGCGACTTGCTTCCTTTTGGCAACACGCAACCCATGTCACCCTTGGTTGGAGCATTACTTCTCATCTACCCTAGATGGCATCGTCCATATCTTCAGAGTACTCCACAGGTCACTTACCTCTACCCTCTAAATTTGTTCACCTTGTCCCGCCTCTGGCACAACTCATCCCCGGTCTTGTCGTCCCCTTGACATTCAATCTCGTTACACGGTTGCAACCACTTTTTCTCTCATACATCCTCCAACCAAGGGCAGTATTGAGTCTTCTCAATTTTTGACTTTGTCCATGTACCTCTGCCACTTCCTCACCTCAGTAGATTCCACGAAGTCCTTTTCTTCTGGGAGTCGTGTTCCCCTTTTGTCGACATCAACACCATTTTTCCAGAAGGGCGACAGTATCTTGATTCTCATTCTCCATTTAATGAGAGATCTCGGATGGCACAGGGTGAAACACCATTGCTCCCTGCTATCGTTGGCCCCCATAACATTCAACGCCAACACTTTCTCATGTTATGGTGGGTCTTACTTTGCGACTATTGCAGTTATTTCTATCATTTGCCGAAGACCTATGAACATGGTAGGGCCATCAATGCCCACATCATTGCCGATACTTATTTCCACGATCATTGCCTATTATTCAGAGTATGTTCCTTTGCAGAATTGTCTTTTGCCTTTACCATTACCGCCCCCGAGGGTGTTGCAGTTGTCTACACCAACACTTCAGTGATTTTTTTTTCATGGTTACATAACATGAGCATGGGGCATACTCGCCTCGTTTGTACACAATTGTATATTTTTACGTACCTTATGGAAGGTTTGGTCCTACCAGTTCCTTTCTCCTCCAAAGGATTGCTCTGAATGATCCCACTATTTCTCTATCTTACAACAACCTTCTCAGTAGAAGAAACATTGATGGATTTCGGCTAT
>JASDQU010738471.1:157203-168550 GCA_032191745.1 Picea mariana | reverse complement strand
TTGCAACTATTTCTTCACTTTGTCTGCTTCCAAAATAGATTGTCTATACAACCCAATGTTTAGTAATGGGTAGTCAGGCAACAAATTTATCTTGTGCTCCACTTCCCTATTAGGTGGAAGCCCTTTAGGCTCCTGGAACACTCCCCTGTATGAATGCAACAACTCCTCCAAATGTTGTTTATGTTGTTTTGTGCATCCCTCCCTAGATGCCTTTACTCTTACCAATTCCTTCCCTGGTTGATTCTCTCTTAAGAAAAACAATACATACTTCTTACTACAACTGATCAACTTTTTGGCTAGGTTAGCACTTACTAGAGAGATCTTTGGCTTACCTTTGTGTGCTTTGATGATGTAATAATTCCTATCCTTGATTAGTCGGTACCATTTTTATTTCCGCATGAAGATCACATCCCTTATATACATGTAGGAGCTTCTAAACACTACACTGCACACATCAATGGGTACTAAATCTCATTCAATTTCATCAATAAAATATGCACTTATATAAAAAATGATCTTACACTGTTTAGTGACTTTGACTTTGATCTCCGCATCCTTATTCACCCATCCCAATGGAAATGGGATTGAATGGTCATGAGCCTCCAACCTAAGCTTGTTGAACAGATCATCTGCTATGAGATTGTCCTGTGATTCAAAATCAAATAGAGAATTAACCTTCGACATTTTGACCTGGATATTGATATGGAAGAGTTTTGTCATTTCCTTCTCTTCCTTGTGATGAAGGATACTCAAATTCACCTCCTTCTGAACATAAGTTTAGACAATATACTCATCCTAGCATGTTATTCTTCTTATCATCCTTCATATGGTTCTTTGGATTCAATTGTGGATGTAGCTTCTAACACTTATCTTTGGTGTGACCATTGATATCAGAATGGTTGTTTGGATCCTTTCACTGATGTGCAGTGGATATCATCTTCTTGTATTTTCCTTTACACTTATTCTTCCCCTTTTTGGAATCATCTTGGTAATATTTCTATTTAGAACCACTCGGTTATCCTTTCTTATGGCATATGTTCTCTAGATATTGTGCTTACACATGGGCCTCATCAATGGTCCTTGGTTTGGACAACATCACTTGCTTTCACAAATGACTATGTAGATCCCCCAAATACTTGAGGAGTACGTCTCATTTCTTAGGAGAGATACCCAACATTATCACCATATTTCTAAATTCGATGGTGTAGTCTTGAACACTTCGCCCTTGCTTGTACTGAAAGTGATGCCAATAGATCCATTGGGCCTCTACATACCCAATAGGGTAGAATTGAGACTTTATGAGGGTTTTAAAATCCTCCCACTTGGTTACTGGTGGATCAAGCTCTAGCCTAAGTGTGTCGGCATGGATTTCCCACCAAGTTAGTGCATGACCCTCTAGTTCCTCTTGGGCAAATGAAATCTCCTATTCTTCATCTATATTATGGACACTGAAATACACTTCTAATTGTTGCAAACAATGATTCAACTTAACAACATCGATCTCATCTTGGTAGGGCTCGATGTGTACTTTTCCTTCCATTTTGAATAAAGGTTGTGAAGGAGTGATGGAATTGGAACCTTGTTTCTCTTTATTGTGATCTTTTTTTTACTCCTTTTCTGGGTATTCACTATCTGATGATTTCCCATCCAATCCAAGTTCTAAGTTATATCCAACAACCTCCCTAAAGGTCCAATCTTGTTTGCTAGTGCCACCATGACTAGAAATAGGTTGCGAGAGACATCAACAACTTTCTCTTCTAGACTTGAAAATCTCTTTTCCACTGCATCACAAGGGTTGTTATGAATAGACTCATCTGTCAGGATAGGGTTCCACAACTTCCTTCTTAAGCCAACTCCTAGATACTGCAACTTTCCACAAATACCCTAAAGAAAACTACTCTGATACCAATATGATCTGTAAATTGTTGTGGATATTCCACTGGAACAGTTCGTCGCAACATATCTTATAATATTATGAAACCTGAGATTATGCAATTTATTTCCTTAGATACAAGATTAATTATTATTAGTCTATTGCTCAAATTTATGAAAATAACTGAATACAAAAATGAAAGAATAGGTAAATATACACACCATCCATATAAATGAACATAATATATATCTCGGGAAAGATGATATGGGAGAAAACCCAACAAGAAGTTAGGCTTATGCTTTGCTATCTTTTCTTCAGTTACGAAATGCAAGTACAAAGAAAGGGGCACTCGCTATGGAATTTCCTTTGACACCGTGGCCTCAAGGGATGCTATAGAATATCCAATCTCCTCTAATAATCTCTCAAATACCACTTCTAGATTCTCTACTCAACTATGGAATAAATATAATGTTAAAGAATGGAACCCTTTCTCTTCCTAGCAACTTGGTATTTGACATAACTCGACAACGCCCAGGGTTAGGGTTTTGGCATCCTCAACCCTCAATTAGTAATAAGGTTTTGGACCTTCTAGAATATTCTTAAAAGTATACACATGGCTAGCCCCACGTGTGAGTAATGGGGGCTGACGTGGCACCCACTCATACCACGATGGTCAACAAGGTAGGTAAACTTACGGGAGGCATAACTTCCACATGCGAGCTCCAATTGAGGCAATTTTTACACTGTTGGAAAGGTATTTATGTACATAATAGCATCAAGGGGATGCAATCTAAGCTCACAAATTTTTGACCCCAAAAAATGTCATTTTATGCCTCAAAATGGCTCTAGAAGGTTTCAAACCCCAAATCTCCAAACTAGGACCTATCGCTAAAATGGGCCTTGCAAGACATTCCTCTAAATTTTCCACCCAGAAAGTACTAAGATAGATAACAAATTATATAATGATCCAATCTGGACCATTGTGACAAGGAAAAATCATCTCTAGAAGTAGAGATGACTGTTTGAATGAATTTGTGATTGACAAAGATTATAAACAGAGTTACCGACTTAACGAGAACTGTGACCTCAAAATGAGATCTCTGGCCCGTAAAACCCATATTTTTGCCTAAAAAACATGAAATTCAACCCTCGAATCAAAAAGTGGTGCTACTTGGGTTAAAATTACAACAGTTTTCAAGAATGACCTTAAAACTCAAACAGTTGCTAAGAAAAACCTTAAAATCAACACCTGAATAAAAAAGTGATGCTAACTAAAGCAAAACGTTTTTTTCTAAACGTTAAAATTATGGATCATTACGACCTAGTTGAAACTGTGGCCTTGACAATAGATCCCTATGCAAAAAAACCCCCAAAATTAGATACTAAATGATCATTTCAAAATTTATTTACTCTTTTTTTTTTAATTTACATAAATAAATAAATAAATAAAATGGAGAAAATCTTCGCAATTTTTTTTTAATTGAAGAAAAACAAATATTTAAAATAAAATAAAATAAAATGATATGAAAACAAATTAAAATTTCCAAAAAAAACAACAATTTAAAAATATATATGTATTTCTTTGTTAAAGAATAATAGAAATAACCTTGAAAAGTAAAACAAATTGAAAATAAAATAGTAAAAAAACAAAAAAAATGCTAAAAAAAGAAGCCAAATTAAAAAAATATATAAAAAAAGATTTGAATTAAAAACATATTAAAAATATATGAAAAATACCAAAGCTAAAACTTTAAAAGCTAAAATTAAAATAAAAAAACAAAAACAAAAATATATATATTTAAAAAACAATTTACAATTATAAAAACTATTATAATTAAAGCCAAACTAAATTTAATTAAAATTAATTTTTTTTTAAAACAATTTAAAAATAAAATTCAAAACAAAATTAATTAGAATTGAAAAAAAAATAAAACACAAAAGAAAATTAAAACAATTATAAACTACACAATTAAAAAATTATATTAAAACTAAAACAATTTTTTTTTTTTTTTTTGTTTGTTAGAAATGTGCCCGTAACCTATTGGGAAAGAATTTGTAACCATTGGCTAAGAAACCACAATCCAGGGGCATCTAAGCCATCAAAATCATCTGAGGATCGCACCTGGCCTTGGCCGCACCAACCCTTAACATGGCTGGTTTTTTATGGTGTCCCCAGAGGATTCGAACGAGTGACTTAACATTACAGAGTTCCTTAACAACACACTCCATCATCGACCGCTCTACACCTCAGGGACGATAAAAAAAAAAATTAAAATATAAAATATCATACAAAAACTTAAAAAATTATAAAAAACCTTAAAAAAAAATTAAAATATGTCTCTCTGACCGACATACAACCAGAATTTGGGTGAATCATTTTTAGAAAAAAATTGAAATTTGTGAATCTTTTTTTGGTAAAAACATGGAAAATTATCCCATGGGAAAAATTTATCCCCTAAAATTTTCCTATATGTAGAATATATTTGGAAAATTGATAAATAAATTACTATGGTGATATCTCATAATGAGTGTATATGTGTGATACAAATGAGATGATGGTAATTGAAATTAAAAGATGGGGAAGAAGGCTATTGTTATGGCGCTAGAATCCTATGATTGTCATAGGTTGCAATTTTCCAGTGAAGATTTGGTAGTTATTTGGCGCTCTCCATGCGCAAGAACACCTTGGCAATTGACAGATTACTCGAGCGATTGTGTAGCAGTGAAGGGGATGCCTAAGCCTGGAGGGTGAGGATGGAAAGGGGGAGGGAACTCAAAAATGCATATTACATGGTGGTTAGAATCACGTGGGCGTTTCAGATAAGAACATTGAACTGAATTCTTTCCCTTGGAAGTTTTTTGAAGCATAAGATAACCATACAAATGAGTATTGGTTTATGATTGCAAACTTGTTTTGAATGAATGTTTATGTTATGGAGTTGAAAACTCCTGTGAATAAGATATATTTTATTTGATAATGAATATAACGAGTATATTTTCTTAATGGATTCTATAGGAACAAATAAAGAATGGAAGACATGTACCATATTGTCAGGCGTGAAGAGTGAAATCCTATGTGAGTTGCACTACAACAATAAGGTTGTTGCTGGTTATTTTCCGGGTAGCTTTCCTAACAGTTAGTCCCTTGATTTCCCACTAGTGATATTCATAATTACATGTTTTAGAGGGACCCTAATAAATGAATGATGGATCCCGATGGACTGAAGACAGTGAAGGGGGCACATTCCTTGGGTCAACCCTAATAAAAGAACGATACATCCCTATGGATTGAGAGCAATGAAGGGGGTAGATTCCTTGCGTTTGCTAGGTCAAGAGGAAGATAGTTCGTGGAAATAATGATAGCTATAGGAGAATGCTGGCGGGTTATGTATCTATGTTTTGGGGTCAGAGTGCTTATTTATTTATGATTTTTGGGGTTAGAGTACCTATATTTTATATTTAGGCTAGAGAACTTATGTGATGTTAGACCATAGAGCCTATATGTTGATTAATGGAAAGAAAACCTATCATTGTAATTGTATGCACACTTGGTGGTGTTGTACACTAAGGACAGTGCAAAAATAAGGGGGAGGGGATTGTAAAATCCTTGCTTTTAATCCCCACAAATTATATTGTAATTGTGTAAATATCATTTAGGCTGGTGAGCCAATATTCTTGGGGAAATATCATGCGTTGATTAATATGACCGGTGGAAAAATTATGTATTATGTACATTGAATTGATTAATAAAAGTAATAATCATTGGATGCGATATGAGAGGGGCGAAAATGATGGGGGGCTATGATTCCACAAGAGATAGGGGGTCCAAGGGGGAATTATTCATGGATATTATTCCAACCCACTTTCATGAAATTATTATCATTGTGCATAAAAATTCTATTTATTGTTGAGTGTTCCCAAATCTGATTATTAAACTCATGTAAGAGGGTGGGTGTGAGAAGTCACATCCCTTAGATATTGGAGAGCATGGGATTGAGTGCAATCATCCTTTGGAGGAGTGTGTTGATGGGGCCTAAATCCCTTTAACTCAACAACAAGAACCAAACCCACCACTGAGGCCCAATTAGACTCTGCAACTTTTAATGGTGAAATGGTTCTCCAGAGCTTGCAATCTGACCGAAATAATCGATGGGATTTATGTTTTATTGTGAAGGCTTTCTCCTCCAGGTCGAACGTTCTCTTTTTTGTGTGTTTTTCTCTTAGATATGACTGATATAAGATAAATCCGGTATAAACCAACTAGGTAACAAAGTGGGAACAAACTAATCTACTGGAGAAGAGGCTGAGCTTGGGTAACCCTTTACTCTAGCATGCAGACAATGATCGTCTACCACATGCCTAGTACTAATATGTTAACCATGTGAATATTTCAATTAGTGACAGAGATACAAATTATCAGAAGAAAACATGCATGTGATAAATGTCGACAAGTAAAATAATTCACTCAACTCTAATCATCAATCACATAATAACACAAAGATTCATTTTCATCATTAAAGAAAGAACTGTAAAACATTGCATCAGATAACTTATCAATAGATTTAATAGCTCTTACTTGTTACTACATCCATTCATAAGACAAAATAGGAAATAGTTCTTCTCCACATCCAATAATACATGCACTTGATGAAAACATAAACTTGTCTCTGGTCTAGAAGGACTTCTCAATTGAAGGCAACTTCCGAAATAGTTCTTAACAAAACTAAAAATGATATTTTCTTGCAACAACCTTCGACCTCTAACTAATCATTCGATGCTCTTACTTATAACATAAAATTAACTAAAAATAACAACTAAAGTGTAGATAAGAAAAACAAAATTCGCCACATGGCGTTCTCTCCTATGAGTTGTTCTGTGAGTCATCTCAAGATATCACTTAATAGGGTGACTCCTCTCATACTTCGACCACTTGATGAATAGATCCTCACAGGTGTTGGCGTATGGGAATCTATACTGTTCCATCGAGGCCGAGTGTATCTCTCTTATCTCTACCGCACGTGCCCGATACTTGACTATACTGGCACTTAACTGTTGCAACATAGCCCAAGCTTTGATTGGGTGTTCCATAAACTATTGCACCTCACCTTGCACCATCTCTGTCACCTTTTCTATTTCTTCGACCCATAATGAGTCTTGCTCGGTGTGCGATTTGACTATGTCACACGAGTCAAAAAAGTTGTTGGGCATGCCAAACTCTAGGAGTCTGATATCCTTCATTGCCTTGTTGATTTTGACCCAACTCTTCTCGCACTTGGCCCATTTTTCCTGAATCTTCCGATGAGGCTCCTGCACCATTTTTTCCCAATACTTGACCGACTTATTGATGTGGTCAATGTTGCTTTCTCTTAACACCCGAATGTCATGATCTTCGGCGTCTTGTCCCTTTTGCACCGTGCTGATATACTTGATTCTTTCCATGACATGTTGCACTTTCTCGTACCACCTCTTCATATCTTTGCACATCGCAAGTTCCATGAGGGTGTCTTCCTGAAGCTCGACTATCCTCGTAGTGAATAGGTGTTTTTCATTTGTGAACTTGTTGTAGGCCTCCTTGAATTCGCTTCTTTGATATACCGCGACCTGTGTGGTGTCTTGATAGTATTTCTCCAAGTGGCGCAAATGTTCTAGTTCCTTCAGGGAAACAAACAATTCCTCTTCATCTCTTTTAGCTATGTCCATGGTGGCATCTGTGATTTCCATCCCTGTGCTGATGAGTTCAGATGTATTAGCATGCTCTGTGTTGATTAGATGTTCCTTTGTAGTGATGAGGATGGAGTGATCTAAAGTTATCCTCCTCTTCTTGGTGGTCCTCTGGACGATAGCCTTCCTTTTCTGATCATAAGCTATGGCATGTATGTTGGCTACTTCGTCCACAGGTTTGGGGATTTGTTGATCCCTCTAGGTGAGTGTATTTCCCAGAATTCCAATGGTATATAATTGTTCAAGATTGGGTTCTTGAACTTCCTCGTCGTGCTCCGAAGGCCCATCTTCTGTCTGTCACTCATATGGGGTTTGAGTACCGATTGAAATAGAGGCATCAGGGATAGGCTCAGTACTTACTTGTTCATCGATTGTTGATACGCCGATTTCCTACTGTGGGGCTTCTTCCTTTGGCTCGTCCGCCTCTGGCTTTTCCTTCAGACTCTCTGCTTGGGTCTCCGATGCATCGGGCAGCTGAGTGTTTAGGACACTCTCGGCTTCTTATTCTCTCTATGGAACCTTCTGAATTTGGGTGTTGGGAACAGGGGAAGATGACTTCTCTGGTCCCTTTTCTTCTTCGATATGCATAGGGGTCACAAGAGATACTTCTGGGCTCTCATCATCATCATATATATTTATCATCTCACTTAAGGGGTTTGACACACTGGTCCTCTGCGATGATTCAACAGTCGTTGGCTAAATGAAACACTTGTCCGCGATCCAACCTGTGGCATTGTAAAATCATGGTCGTCTAACCCAGTAATGTCATCAAGATCTATGAATTCAGGGTCGCTTGGGCCTGTTTGGCTTCTATCTAGATTGTATTTAGTGAGCCTTATCATGTTTAGGACACCCAAGTCATCTTGCAAGTGATCAATTATACGCTGTGCATGTTCTAACATAAGTAACCCCCTCTCTCGCATGTCTTGAGACTCGGGGGAACTTCTATCTTACAATGGGGTTACCCGGGGAATCTTTGTTTTTTTGACCGCTACCTGGGGGGCTTCTACTACTTCGGCCGCTATCATTTCTTCCCTGGCCTTGAGGGCCCCTTGAGCCAATTGTGCTAGGATTGTTTCCTGTTCATCCATGCTCATGGCTTTAAACCTGGTCATCTTAGGGTCAACCATCCTTGCAACGACTTCATCCCAATCCTGATAATTTTCGGTGAAGACCTCATCTTCGAACTTGTCATGGGTGTAAGGCCAACATGAAGACACTTGTGATGCATGTTTCAAGACTAGACACCTTCGGTCATGTTTACGGAAATGACCGATCTGGAATCAAAACTCTAATTGGCTCAGCCCTTCCTGCTTGGCTTGAGCGGTGTCTTTTACTAGGTAGAAACCTAAATGGAACCCATAAGGTATAAATGCTCGTTTCTTATCTTTCACTAGAGTAGAGTTGTAGTCTTGTAGGATAGTTTAGTAGCATATCTCCCCTACTACTAGTCAATCAGGAACATGCACAGGTAGGAGATGAGGTGCTGTAGTGACCCTGAATACCCTAATGTAGGTATCACGTTCGTCGAGAACCAGTGGCCAACCTTTGCTATCACCTTTTTTTCCACAGCCGATAGCCTCATACACTCTTTCTTGAAAAGAATAAAATGAATGTGCACGATGAATTCATTGTAGATAAGGGAGTATGATTTTTTGTACATGTTCTCCCATAAAATGCCAAAGTAAACGTGGACCAAGAGTTCTGAGGTGTGCCAACTCAAGTTCACACCAAAAAAGACATTCTTAGCGCAGATGGCATCCAATAAATACAAATCCATGTAGAAGGATAGAGGCATCTATGCGTTTGAGCTTGTTGTATGCAGATGCTCAACTACTTTGAAATGATGGCTCCCCAGTTCATAGCTCTCCTGAAAATGGCCACTATGTAAGATAGAGGCATCTATGCCTCTGAAAACTTGGAACAGTCTTTCCCCTCTTACAAATGACATATGAAGGCCATTAGATAGATATACGGCTGGTCATCTGGTACGCGCCAGAGGTCTGATTGGTATATTTCTTTTTTTCTCTCCACCATGAAGCCATGACTTGACCGGTGTCGTGGCGATCACAGACATTTACGACAAAATCGGTGTTCAACCACTCCTCCAAGTCTCTAAGCTTATAATAACTCTGCACCTCTACTGAAAGAAAAACCCTGGCAAACTCGCCATTGACGTCGTTAATCAAACACTTTTGTGTGTCCATGTGGTCGATGGGCCACTTTAGGAGTTCTATGTAGGGGAACATTGGAGTTATACTTTCTACCATGTGCAATTATGATCTTTGAATGTTCGGAAAAACTTCATCATAGAGCTTCCTCATATCAGGGTCATTGTGAGGGATATATACCGGGAATTCTTCTTGGATGATCTTCTTGAAAATTTCTCTCTAGTGCGGAAGTACCCCCTTGGTCCCTGTGCTTGCCTCCATGTCTCAAAAGGATGGAGTTTGAGTAAAAATATTCTTGGTAGATGTCTTGATGACTGGTTTTGGCCTTGGAGCAAATTCTAACTGTTTTGCGACCACTAGGGAGGAGCCTTCTCCTACCTCTGGTTACTTTAGCTCCAATGCTCTCAAAGATCGCCTGGTGGTTGGTTTTTTTGGAGGCATTGTTCTTGCAATCAAAACAATCCTTTAGGGCTGATGTATAGAGTGACATTGGATAAAAATGTATATACAAAGTAAAAACAAATAAAATCCAGATTGGTACATACCTGTAACGCTTGCTAAACCTTGTAGTTTGATACTCACAGGATCTCAGAAGCTTTGAATTACTCGTCTCTCTCCTCTAGATGATCTGAAACTCTTTTGCATGCATAATGGCCTCATTTGCAATAACTCAAGAGAATTTAAATGGGGAAGAACTTACAGTGTCACATCGACCAATTAATTTAGGTGATGAGTGAAATTCAAACAAATCTGTCACCGAATCTCTGCAAATTTAATTCATCGTGGGTTGACACTAGAGGCGTGGAGTGTGATGTGTTCTATCGATAGTTTCAAATAGTTGTTTTTGATTCTCACATGAAGTAGTAATTAATGAAAGATTTGGCATTGATTAACCTCTTAAAAGCTCATAATCTAATCATATCTAGCTCTTAAACATCCCATCGTGTTGCTTTCCTAGTGGGAGGATCGGGGATCTGTAATGTGTTATGGATGTTTTCATTGATATCCTTCTACGAAAAACCTCCGACATTGATCGATTTCATCGTATAGTGCTAACGTGGCAAAATTGTCTTAGGACACATGGAAAATGAAGACGGGTGACTTAACTCGCGAGTATTAGTCGTAGTTGGGACTTTCTTCAAGTTGTGCATTCTTAAATTAAACTTGGGATTTTCGATGCCGAAAAGGTATCGGGGATCGGCGATAAGGGATAAACCTATTGCGTATTTTCATTTGGGTTAGCGTCTTCGAAAAAAGGCCAATGCTGAAACGCTTCGGGAATTGGTGATCGGGGAAAACTTCTTAGCATTGTCACAATGTTCGTCGTGATTCAGTTTTCTCTGATTCTGACAAGCGCGTCGGGTATCAGCTATCGACGATATTGTTTCCTTTCCTTTTAAACGTTACTCCCTTCGCCTTTTACCGATGTTGAAGGGAATCGACTGTTGGCGATATCCGTATGTGGTACTTGTTGTGAAATAAAACTTCCTTTTGCCGATACCGATGAATATCGGTGCTCGACAATTAAGGTTTTTCGAGTGATTCCTTTTCAGTCTTTAATTTCTTCCAATGCCGAATCTTG
>JASDQU010738471.1:143656-157099 GCA_032191745.1 Picea mariana | reverse complement strand
CTTTTTTATGAATTTAAATAGACCCGAATAGCTCATGAGCGTTAAGAGAACAAGCAAATTCAAAACATTTATCAAAATAAAATCGAATTCAGATAGTGCAAAATTAAGTGGTACCCAAAAAAGTGAAAAATTGACATAGGCTTTTTAGGGTGTGTTGAGTGCTCAACAAATGGCGACTTACTGGGCGAAAGTAGAAACTTTGTTCCTTCCTCGGGCTCAAATTATGCGAAAGTTGATTAGGAACTTAACTAGTTTTGATCATAGCTTCCTTTACTTTTACATTTGGAACTTCTCTGGTTGATGCATCTGGGACTGCCTATGGAGTTTTTTAACCTTTATTCCACCTTCTTTTCCTGTAATCTTGACTCACAACTTCTTTTGAAAAGAGTCTAGTGAAGAATTCACTGAAACTAGGCCTTTTAGTTACCTTCATTCATTTACTACAGTGTTGCTCCGCTGCCAACGAGCGTCCATAGCCCCGACAGAGTCACCCCGACGTCACAGACCTTTCCTTGCTGCTAGCGAGTGTCGATAGCCCCGACGAAGATATATTTATACCCTCTCCTATTGTGCACTCATTTGATATAGTTGAATTTTATTTCGTCAGAATTCCCTGAGCGAGCGGGAGAGGAGGACATCTGTTATTTGCAAAAATATGAGGTGGTTAAGGTGAAACTTACTAGCTCTGTCTCTGAGGTGCATGTAGTCCTTTCCATCTTTCCTTTTTTCCCTTAAGGTCTTACTAGACCACTAAGAAGACACTTCCTCATTTCTCCAAGGTTGTTCCTCTGTGTAGGTTAGATAGAGAATCCCTTGAACAACCACAGGTTCTTCATTGTTGCTTGTGTTTGTATGTGAGTGACGAGTTAGGAAGAGAGTTCGTTGTGTTGCATAGTTTGAGGTCAACCATTGTCTCGCTAAACACAATCTTTCAAAATCTTGGAAGCATGATCGCAAAAGACAAAGCAAAAGGTATAAATGCAAAAGATAAATCAATGCATAAAAAATAATTATATATATATATATATATATATATATTATTTAATGAAAATATTGTTTAAGGGCTTGGCCATTTACTAGGAGAGCGTCAGATTCTCCCCTCATATTTTGTAGTCGATATGTGCCTAACCCAATCTTCTCGGCCACCTGGAAAGGTCTGAGCCATAGATTCTGAAACTTAGAATATTTTCCTTTAGTCTCGTTTGCTCTATCCCATTTTAGGACTAAGTCTCCTACTTCAAAATTCTTCTCTTTAGCTTTATGCTTGTCAAAACATATTTTAACTATTTACTGGTGGGCTATGAACTTTGATTTAGATTTCTCCCTTTCTTCTTCTAACATGAGAAGGGTGTCAATTCTTTGTTTTAAGATTGATGACGGTTTCCCTCTAGACCCCTGAGCAAGTTGAAGAGATGGAAGATATAACCCGTTCGGGAGAATGGCTTCTTGTCCGTATACTAGAAAGTATGGGGAATTCCCTATAGCTTCCTTGGGTGTCACTCTATCTGCCCATAAATTGTTATGGAGTAAATTATGCCAATTCCTCTGGTTGTTTGCAACCGTTTTCTTCAATATCCTCACTAGCTTCGTATTAGTTGATTTTGCCACTCCGTTTCCCGGTGGATAATAATTTTTAGAGTATCTAATTATGATTCCTTTGTCTAGGGAAAAATCTGTTAATAAGGTGGAAGAAAAGTAAGCTACATTATCAAAAACAAGAACATAAGGGACACCAAACCTTATGATTAGCTGTTGTTCTATGAATTTGATTACCACCTTCTCGTTTACATGAGTCAGGGGGATGGCCTCTGCCCATTTCGTGAAATAATCGGTGGCAGTAAGTATGTACTTGTGTTGTTTTTAAGAGCTTGGTGTAATATCTCCTATGATATCTAACCCCCATTGCTCAAAAGGCCTATAAATGATCTCCAGTTGGAGTGGGATAACTGCTCTCTTCTCCCTCCCAACGTTTATTTGACAAGCTATACAGTTTCTAGTGTATGTGTGAGCGTCCTTGAACAAAGTGGGCCAATAATAACCAACTCTCAGTATCTTATGAGCAGTGGTGTCTCCTGCAAAATGTCCACCGCCAGGGCCATCATGGAGCTCATCTAGAACTTTATTTGCATCTTCACGTTTGAGGCATCTCAAAAGTACCCCATCATAATTAACCCGAAAGAGTACCGATTTTATGAGGCGATATTGTGCAGAGTTTAACTTGAGATCTCTCCTTTCCCTAGGGTTGAGGTTTCCTGGGCAAGTCCCATTGTGTAGGAGATAAGTCGGTTTCTCATACCAAGACTCTTTACCTGGGGAAATGTATGAAGCTTCACCAAACCATAGTGTCATTTCATTCTCCCATCTGGGGTCTTCATTTACTTGGTCTTGAGCTTCAACTGCTAGTTTTCATAACCCTTGTCCTTTAACCAATTTAGCAGGTTTTATATCTAGATCAAATTCTTGGACTACTTCCATCGAGTTCCCTCTTCTTTCCCCCATCTCCTGTTGAGTAAATAGGGATCAGACTGTGGGGTGAGGTATGATTACTTTGGTATGGTTCTTGAGGATGTAAGATCTGAAATGTTTTACTGCTTTATAAAATGCATAAGCCTTCTTATCTATAGCAGGATAATTAAGTTCGACACCTTGGAGGTTAGTGGTCGTGAACGATATTGGAGCTTCGTTTTTGTCATCATTCGTCTGAGTTAATAATGCAGCTAATGATTGGTCGAAGGCGAAAGTATAGAGGAAGAAATCTTTGTTGAAATCGGGACTTCGTAGCACTGGGGCTTGAGAGATTGCTGTTTTAATATTGCTGAAAGCCTTCTTCTATTCATCATCCCACTTAAACTCAACATCCTTGCGAATCATTTTTTGTAGGGGTTTGATAGTTTCTGTGAAATAGGGAGTGAAATTCCTCACAAAATTAATTTTCCCAAAGAATGAATGCATAGCCTTCTTGTTGTGAGGTAATGGAAGCTGAGCTATAGCCTTAATTATTTAAGGGACTATGCGAATGCCTACTTGAGATATGATGTGGCCTAACAATTTACCTTCCTCGACACCAAAAATAGTTTTCTTAGGGTTTAAGGATATTCTGTATTTCCTACACCTTTCGAAAATATGGGTTAAGTGTTGGATGTGATCTTCTATGTTCTTTGAATATACAGTCACGTCGTCCAAGTACACTACTACACACTTGTTGATTAGTCCATAAAACTCTACATCCATGGCTCTCTGGAAGGTCGCTCCTGCATTGATTAACCCAAAAGTCACGTGTTTGTAAGCGAAAGTTCCCCACTTGGTTCG
This sequence comes from Picea mariana, assembly GCA_032191745.1. NCBI lineage: Eukaryota > Viridiplantae > Streptophyta > Pinopsida > Pinales > Pinaceae > Picea > Picea mariana. The sequence goes on along the minus strand of JASDQU010738471.1, from coordinate 153,790 downwards.
GAAGGTAGTTTTCAAGTAGTATTCTTATGAAACTAGAACCTGGTTGTAATCTAAGAAACCATCTAGTAAGGATAAAATTTCAGAGCCAGACACGGTCTGCAGGATTTGCTCCATTGGTGGGACTGGGTAGTTTTCCTTTTCTGAAGCTCTGTTGATGAACAGATCCTCGCAGGTGTTGGTGTATGGGAATCTATGATGTTCCATCGGGGCCAAGTGAATGTCTCTTATCTCTACTGCATGTGCCCAATACTTGACTATACTGGCACTTAACTGTTGCAGCATAGCCCGAGCTTTGATCGACTGTTCCATAAACTGCCGCACCTGACCTTGCACCGTGTCTGTCACCTTTTCTATTTCTTTCACCCATAATGAGTCTTGCTCGGTGTGTGATTTGAATATGTCGCGCAAGTCAACAAATTCGTCAGGCATGCCAAACTCGGGGAGTCTAATATCCTTCATTTCCTTGTTGATTTTGAGCCAACTCTTCTCGCACTTGGCCCATTTTTCCTGACTCTCTTGATGAGGCTCCTGCACCATTTTTTCCCAATACTCGGCCGATTTCTTGATGCGGTTGATGCTACTTTCTCTTAACACCCGCATGCCATGCTCTTAGGTGTCTCGACCCTTTTGCACCGCGTTGGTATACTCGATTCTTTCCATGGCCTGTTGTGCTTTCTCGTACCACCTCTTCATATCTTTGCACATCGCAAGTGCCATGAGGGTGTCTTCCTAAAGCTCGACTATCCTCGCAGTGAATAGGTGTCGTTCATCTGTGAACCTGCTGTAGGCCTCCTTGAATTCGCTCCTTAGATACACCGCAACCTGTGTGGTGTCTTGATAGTATTTCGCCAAGTGGCACAAATGTTCTAGTTCCTCCAGGGCAATGACCAGTTCCTCTTCATCTCTTTTAGCTCTGTCCAGGGTGGCATTTGTGATTTCCATCCCTGCGCCGATGAGTCCGGACATTTTAGCATGCTCTGTGTTGATTAGATGTTCCTTTGTAGTGATGAGGATGGAGCGATCTAAAGTGATCCTCCTCTTCTTGGTGGTCCTCTGGACAATAGCCTTCCTTTTTCAATCATAAGCTATGGCATGTATGTCGGTTACTTCATCCATAGGTTCGGGGATTTGTTGATCCCCCCAGGTGAGTGTATTTCCCAGACTTCCGATGGTATATACTTGTTCAAGATTGGGTTCTTGAACTTCCTCATCGTGCTTCGAAGGCCCGACTTCTGTCTATCGTTCATAGGGGGTTTGAGTACCAATTGAAATAGAGGCATTGAAGATAGGTTCGGTACTTACTCATTCATCGACCGTTGAGACACTGATTTCCTGCTGTGAGGATTCTCCCTTTGGCTCATCCACCCTTGGCTCTTTCTTCGGACTGTCTTCTTGTGTTTTTGGTGCATCAGGCAGCTGAGTGTCTAGGACACTCTCAGTTTATTATTCTCTCTCTGGAACCTCCTAAATTTGGGCGTCGGGAATAAGGGAAGATATCTTATCTGTTCCCTTTTCTTCTTCGATATGCACAGGGGTCACAAGAGATAATTCTGGGCTCTCATCATCGTCATATATCTTTATCAACTTGCTTAAGGGGTTTGACACACTGGTCCTCTGCGATACTTTGACAGTCCTTGACTGATCTGAAACACCTGTTGGCAATCCAGCCAATGTTTTTGTAAACTAAGGGTCATCTAACCCAGTAATGTCATCAAGATATATGAATTGAAGGCCACTTGGGCCTATTTGGATTCTATCCAGATTGTCTTCAGTGAGCCTTGTCATGTTTAGGACATCCGGGTCATCTTGTAGCTGATAAATTATCCATAGCATATGTTCTAACATAAGTAAGCCCCTCTCCCACGTGTCTTGAGACTCAGGGGAGCTACTGTCTTGCACTGGGGTTACCCGAGGAATCTCTGTTGTTTTGGCTGCTACCTAGGGGGCTTCTGCTAATTCAACCTCTATCATTTCTTCCCTGGCCATGAGGGCACCTTGAGCTGATTGTTCTAGGATTGTTGCCTGTTCATCCAGGCTCATGGCTTTGAACCTGGTCATTTTAGGGTCGACCATCCTTGCAACAACTTCATCCCAATCCTGAGCAGTTTCGGTAAAGACCTCATCTTCGAACTTGTCATGGGCTAATGGCCAGCAGGATGACACTTGTGATGCGTGTTTAAATACTAGACCCCTTGGGTCATGTTTGTGGAAATGACTGGTCTGGAATCGAAACTCCAATTGGCTCAGTTCTTCCTGCTTGGCTTGAGCGGTGTCTTTTACTAGGTAGAAACCTATATGGAACCCATAATGTATAAATGCCCGTTTCTTATCTTTCACTAGAGTAGTGTTATAGCCTTGTAGGATAGTTTGGTAGCATATCTCCCCTACTACTAGTCGATCAGGAACATGCACAAGTAGGAGATGAGGTGCTCCAGTGGCCTTGAATATGCTAATGTAGGTATCACGTTCATCCAGATACCATTGTCCAACCTTTTCTATCACCTTTTTTGCTGCAGCCGATAGCCTCAGACACTCTTTCTTGAAAAGAATAAAATGAATGTGCACGATGATTCATCGCATATAAGGGAGTATGATTTTTTGTACCTATTCTCCCATAAAATGTTGAAGTAAACATGGGTCGAGAGTTCTGAGGCGTGAAAGATCAAGTTCATGTTGACAAAGACATTACTGGGTCATATGACGTCTAGTAAATACAAAGACATGTAGAAGGATGGAGTCTCTCCTTCTTTCGACATTTGAGCCTGTTGTATGCATATGCTCAACTAATTTGAAATGATGGCTCCCCAGTTGAAAGCTCTCCCAGAAATGGCCACTATGTAAGCTAGAGGCATCAATGTCTCTGAAAATATGGAACAATATTTATCTCCGTACAAACGACAGATGAGGGCCATTAGATAGATATACGACTCCCTTAAGTTGGCCGTCTGGTACCAGTCGGAGGTCCGAATGGTATATTTCTTGTCTTCTCTCCACCATGAAGTCATCACCCGGCTAGTGTCGTGGCACTCGTAGAAATTTATGACAAAATCAGTGTTCATCTGCTCCTTCGGGTCTCTAAGCTTATAATAACTCTGCACCTCTACCTGAAGAAAAACCCCAACACACTCACCAATGAGGTCGTTATACAAACACTTTTGTGTGTCCATGTGGTTGATGAGCCACTTTAGGAGTTCTATGTAGGGGAAAACTAGATTTCTTCTTGCTACCATGTCCAAGTATGATCTTCAAATGTTTGAAAAAACTTCATCATCAAGCTTCCTCATATCGGGGTCGTTGTGCGGGATATATTCTGAGAATTCTTCCTAGCTGATCTTCTTGAAAAGTTCTCCCCAGTGTGGAAGTATCGCCTTGGTCCCTGTGCTTTCCTCTGTGTCTCCAAAGGCTAGAGGTTGAGTGAAAATCTTCTTGGTAGATGTCTTGATGACTGGTTCCGGCCTTGGAGCAAATTCTAACTGTTTTGTGGCCACTGGGGAGGATCCTTCTCCTACCTCTTGTTCCTTTAGCTTCAACGTTCCCAGAGATCGCCTGGTGGTTGATTTTCTTGTAGGCATTATTCCTGAAATCGAAACAATCCTTTAGGTCTGGCGTACAGAGCGACATTGGATAAAAATGTAAATACGAAGTAAAAACACATAAAATCCAGACTGGTACATACATGTAACGCTTGCTAAAACTTGTAGTTTGATACTCACGGGATCTCGGAAGCTTTGAATTGCTTGTCTCGCTCCTCTGGATGCTTTGAAACTCTTTTGTGTGCAGAATGGCCTCGTTTGCAATAAGTCAAGAGAATTTAAACAGGGAAGAAATTAGAGTGTTGCATCGACCAATTAATTAGGGCGATGAGTGAAATTCAAACAAATTTGTCACTGGATCTTTGCAAATTTAATTCATCGTGGGTTGACGGTGGAGGAGCGGAGGGTGATGTGTTCTATCGGTAGTTTCAAATGATTGTTTTTTATTCGCACATGAATTAGTAACTAATGCGATATTTGGCATTGGTTAACCTCTTAAAAGCTCAGAATCTAATCGTATCTAGCACTAAAACATCCCATCGTGTTGCTTTCGTAGTGGGTGGATCGGGGATCGGTAATGTGTTATGGATGTTTTCGTTGATATCCCTCTGCGAAAAACCTTTGACACCGATCGATTTCATCATAAAGTGTTGATGTGGCAAAACTGGATTATGACACGTTGCAGATGAAGATAGGTGACTTAACTCACGAGTATTAGTGGGAGTCGGGGCTTTCTTCAATTTGTGCGTTCTTAAACTAAACTTGGGATTGTCGATGCTATTAGGAAACTATAATGTACCTTTTTATTCACACTTTTTGCTACCATTACATCCTTTTTCCACTCACATTTAAGCTTACATTATCACCTTACCCTATCTTTCCAAAGGTATATAACGTCTCTTCTCTTTGCTATATGTTTAATTTGTTTTACATGTAGTTTTATATTACTCTCATACTTAACCATCGATCAGAAATATATAGTGCTGAAACAGTTCGAACTGCAGATTATTGTTGCTGCTTGAAGGCCCATTGCTGAAACAGTCAAAATCACGCAAACCCCGTTACTGAAACAGTCAGTGGTCTGCGATGCTGAAACAACAATTCACACAACAGTGAGAAGGAGTTGTTACACCGGCCGCAATAGCTGCACCTTAAGCCAGCATTAACCATCGTTGCTGCTTGAGACTACGTTGCTGAAATAGTCAGAACGTAAATCCCGTTGCTGAAACAATCCATGATTTGCGATGCTGAAATAGTATACAACAACAATAACAAGAAGATAAATAAAGAAGCTATTACACCAGCCGCAACAACTACACCTCACCTAGCACCATTCCAACTATTGTAATAGCATTTTGTTACAAGAGATCAGGATATCCTATTCCAGTATAGAAGATTAGATCTGACTAAGAATAGGATTCGTATGTGCACATGTAATTTGATGATCAATTGTATTGAGGGGATTCTCCTCTTTAAATAAGAGGAAATCATCATTAGAGAGGATCCGTTTTTGTCTAAAAAGGAATTACAGAGAAGGACATGTTCACTTTAGACATTGTAACATGATACAGTTGATAGATGAATAAAAGATCATTCTGAGCATTCCTTCCTAGTTCTTTCCATTTCTGGGGAATCTTGTGAGAAGGGAGGGCCCACCTTCTTCACAAGATTCACCCATTAGTTCTGTAATGTGTTAGTATTATTTCTGTTCACGCCTTGATTAAATTCTGTTTTGCTAAAACTCTACTTTACTGAACTCTGTTTTGCTGAAACTCTGCTTTACTGATTGTTACATTGCTTTCATATAATTCATGCTTGGGTAACTGTTAATCATTCTGATCGGTAATTCCGTTTGATGAATTTATGAAAGTGTGATAATCAAAGACAGGTGTTGAAGATTCCTGCTTGGGGAATAGGGTCTTGTTCTCTGTTATGAGATAATTAGCCTTCAGTATGTGTCAATCATTTTGATTAGTAATGAGTTCATGAAAGTGTGATAGTGGGAAACAGGTGCTGAAGATTCCTGCTTGGGGAATAGGGTCTTGTTCTCTGTTACAAAATAGTTGGTCGTTCCTTTTGCAGTGGCTTGAAATATTTCTTTCCTAGGTTGTTGTTTCTTAATGTAATCCAGGATTCTTCAGATAATTATTTCCTTAAAATTTGAACTCTGCAATAGGTAGGTTGCTTTTTTGTAATTCAAATTAGAACTTCAGTTTGTTCAACGCAAGGTGTGATTAATGTACTTTTACTACAACTCTAGATTGCTTTTGATATTGAGCATATACAGTGTGTGATTGCCTTTGAAATAAACAGACTTCCCTGGGTTGACAATTTATGTAACACTTGATTGTTTAGTTAATAAGCAATTACAGTGACCAACATTTTGGCGCCGTTGCCGAGGAAGGAAATTATAGATTTCAAAAGCACTTATGTTCTTTCAGATATACTGATTGCATGAGAGGACACGAAGACCCCAAAGAAACTGACCCTACAGGTGGCAGGGGTAGAGGAAGGGGAGGAAGAAAGACTTGTATTGACGAGATTATATCAAAATCTGAATCTGTTGCTCCTCAGTGACCAAACTCTCGGAAACCAAACTCCCAACCTTCCTTTCAAGCAAACTTTGAAACGGGGAAAGAGATTTGGAGTCCTGAGACAGTTGAGAAACCAGCAGGAAACATTGAGGATCAAGCAAGAGTAGCAGGGGAACAAACAAAAGAAACCATGGATGAGTATAATGAAGAACTGCATCATGAAGAACAGGCAGGTCCTGAAAGAGAGGTAAATGATGAAAACTCTTTTTCCACCTTAGGATTTCCTATTGGTGATCTTCCTAGAGGGGTAGCTCCCATGAAGAATATTCCACTCTCAGCTTTACCTAACTTTCATGGTTTATCTTTAGAGGACCCTAATGAATTCCTTTTCGAGTTTGACATATTATGCAGAAGTTATGATTACATTTCCAATGCTAAAAAATTAAAGCTATTTCCAGCAACATTGAAAGGAAATGCACTAAGATGGTTCATGAGTCTTAGAGGTCATGTAATCACAACATGGGATCAGATGAAACAAAAATTCTTGCATAAATACGAGGACTATTGCCGAACAAGAGAAAAAAGAGAGGAACTATTCAAGATGATACAGAAAGAGGATGAAAATCTGGAGGACTTTGTAGAAAGGCTTCAGTATAATATACAAAGATCCAGTCACCCCGATGTAAGTAAGGATATTCTTAAAACAATATTACTAAAAGGAGTAAGGGATGACAGTCTAGATATGTTGAATATGCTTGGAAAAGGGGACATATCTAAAGAATCATATGATGAAATTGTTAACCTATGTAAAACATGTTCAAGATGAGATTCAAGGAATAGATCAAATAGAAGGGATACCACATTTTCAAGAGTTCAAAAATCAGCCAGTGGAGGAGCAACAAGAGATGAAATAGGTAATTTACTGGAGGGTTTTAAAACTGAAATGTTAAGATCTTTTGCCTCACAAATTGATACCTTGCAGATTCAAAAGAAACAAGCCGAAGCAGAAGAAACTCTATCCATCTTTTGTTCCAAATGCAGAGACAAGCACCCACGAAGGGAATTCCCATTGGACAAAAAGCCAATCTGCACCATCTGTGATAAGGATCATGAAACTTAACAATGCCCTTCTTTACCAAGAATAAAGGTAGCATTACAACCAACTGATGAAGAAGCTGAAGCTGTCTATCTGTTGACACAAAGAAGGCAATGGCAGCCTCGGGGACAAGTTATGAATCCTAATATTCCATTTACATCTTCTAATCGTTGGAATAACTATCCTTCTTTTAATCAAGAAAATTACTCTCCCTATAATCAAATGCAATACCTTAATCAGATGAATTACCCACCCATGCAACAAACTAACCCTCCCTTTGTAGACCCATCAATGTGGACTCATTGGCCTCCACAACAACAACCTTACCTTAACCAATGGAATCCAAATTGGAGAGGGCAACAACCCCCATTCCCAAATCAATTACCTCAATCACAATTTCTGCAACCACTCTCCTTACCATCAGGTACTCCACAAAAAAATCAAATGATGAGGCCCCAACTACCTGTACAACCTAACCCTAACCCCNAATCACAATTTCTGCAACCACTCTCCTTACCATCAGGTACTCCACCAAACAATCAAATGATGAGGCCCCAACTACTAGTACAACCTAACCCTAACCCCAATAATAAAGCTGTGCAGTGCATTGATATTCAAAACCAGCCTACATTTTCTCTTTTCCCTGCATAATGCAATGATATTCATTTACGATCTGGGAAAATAGTAGAACCTATCATTGTTGATGTTACCTCTTCTGATAAAGAGGAAACAGAAAAGCATGATGTACCTGAAGAGGTACAATCATCCTCCAACACTGCTACTGAAACAGCAAAACCACCATTTTCTGAGCGTTTAGCTTTGACTAAAACGCCCGAGCCACCTGCTTTCAATCTTCTGGGGAATTACAAAATCTTTATGTCAAAATTCCACTATTACAAGCACTACGAGATGTACCAATTTATGCCAAGACTATGCGAGACATTTGTGTTAAGAAACCCGGTAGGAAAACTAAAGATCCCCTCACAGTTCATGTCATGGGTGATTTGTCTACACTAATGTCAGGTAAAGTTCCCCCAGTTAAATATGGTGATCCCGGCCATCCTACCGTCTCAATGCAAATTGGAAAAACAACAATTCCTTGAGTCCTGATAGACTTAGGCGTTGCTATAAATATTATGACTCTAGAAACCTCACAAATGTTACAACTGAAGAATGAAATCAGAGACACCCCAACCATCCTAGAATTAGTTGATCGTTCTACAATCAAACTGGAAGGAGTCATTGAAGACCTAATCATCTCAGTGGAATCCTGGAATTATCCAGTTGACTTTCTGGTATTACAACCTAAAACAAAGTTGGGGGGGCACCCTCTAATTTTGGGCAGGCCTTGGCTAGCCACAGCAGACGCTTTTATCAGTTGTAGATCAGGTTCATTGACAATTTCCAATGGATATGAGACTAAACAGCTTACCCTCTACCCTCACGCTACACCCTTGATTAATAATGACAATTCTTTATGGGTAGACTTTGATGATCAAACTACTCAACCCATCTTGACTATCGGACAAGCCTTAAGCCTTAAAGATGCCACTGAGGATGAAGTAATTAATAATTTTATTTGTGAACCTTCCTCCATGACTCCAGAAACTCATAACCAACTAGCTGCACTTTTGGAGTCAAATAATCAGGAAAACCTTAACTCTAAAAACCCACCTCAAACATTAGCCACCATCTCTTCTAAAAGTATACTAGTAGAAATTGAACCTGGCAAAACACTGAACATAAACCCCAACCTGATAGATGCTAAAACACAACAATTAATGAAGTTACTTCTTGAACATAAAGAAGCATTCGCATGGGACTATACAGATATGAAAGGAATCTCTCCCGAATTATGTACTCATCGTATATATATCAAGGAAGATTGTCGACCGATCTGCCAATCTCAATGACGAATGAACCCTAATTTAAGAGAAATTCTTAAAGAATAACTTCAAAAATTTCTCAATGCAGGGTTTATATATCCTATATCGGACAGTGAATGGGTTTCCCCGTTGGTAATAGTCCCTAAGAAAAACGGGAAATGGAGAGTATGTGTAGACTATAGAGCCTTAAATAAAGCCACTCAAAAAGATCACTTTCTGTTACCATTCATTGATCAAGTGTTAGATAGTTTGTCAGGGAAGAAATTTTTCTCCTTTTTAGATGGTTCCAGTGGGTATAATCAGATCAAAATTGCACCCCAAGACCAAGATAAGACCACTTTTACTAGCCCTTGGGGAACTTTTGCTTATAGAGTCCTCCCATTTGGACTATGTAATGCACCAACAACCTTTCAAAGAGAAGTTATAGGAATCTTTTCTGATATGATTAATGACTCTATGGAAATTTTTATGGATGATTTTACCACTTATGGTGTTTCTTTTGAGGAAGCACTACAAAACCTTGAGAAAGTACTTAAACGATGTATACAAGCCCACCTCTCCTTAAGTACAAAAAAATGTCATATGATGATGAGTGAAGGAATAGTGCTTGGACATTTTATTTCAACTCAAGGAATCCAGGTGGATCCATCCAAGATACAAGTCATTAAAAATCTTCCTATTCCAAAAACCCAAACAGAGGTGAGAAGTTTCCTAGGATATGCTGGATACTACAGAAGATTTATCAAAAAAATTCCAAAATAGCTTCTCCTATGTTTGTGTTACTGATGAAAAATGTTGAATTCAAGTGGAATAACCCTTGCCAGGAAGCATTTAATACACTTAAACATCAGTTATCTACAGCCCCTATTCTAAGAGGACCTGATTGGACACTTCCCTTTCATATATCCTCTGATGCTTCAGATACTGCAATAGAAGTTGTCTTGGGACAAGAAGAAAATCATCTCCCTTATGCTATTTACTTCATTAGCAAGAATATGACTCCTGTTGAACTTAACTATACAGTTACCGAAAAGGAATTCTTAGCAATTATCTATGCTATTAATAAATTTCGACATTACATCACT
>JASDQU010738471.1:123002-140091 GCA_032191745.1 Picea mariana | reverse complement strand
GCAGCTTAATGAATTGGATGAAAAAAGACTAGATGCCATTCATCAGACAACTATGATTCAACAACAACGATCAAAATGGCATGACAAAACCATCAAGCATAAGTAATTCCAAAAAGATAATTGGGCCTTACTATATGATTCTCAGCTTAAAGAATTTCAAGGAAAACTACGTACAAGATGGCTTGGACCTTACGAAGTGGACACTTTTTTCCCTAATGGAACAGTAAGGCTCCTCACAATCGATGACTCTAAAACACTGTTACTAGTGAATGGTCATCGGCTCCGTCTATACTAGTTCCCCATTTCCAAAGAAGATTTTAAGGCCACATGCGTGGCAGACTCACATTACCTCTTTTTAGAGGGGCCTCCTACCCCTCATTGCAATTAATTCTTTTGAATTTAATTCCTTTAGTATTAGATTAGATTTCTTTTACTAATAATCCTTGTCAAGGAATGACATGTTACAATTGATTTTTTTGCAGATTCTCGATCAAAGAAAAGGCCTACCAAGAAAGGATGATCTTACTTCAAGAATATCCAAGCTCCATTTTATGAAACACTATTCCTCCTTTTTCCCATTGCTGAAACACCACTGTTCAACAATTTTTCGCCCTTTTTCCCCATTGCTGAAACACCATTGTTCAACAATTTTTTGCCCTTTTCCCCATTCCTGAAACACTAATGTTCAACAATTTTTCCCCCTTTTCCCCATTGCTGAAACACCACTGTTCAACAATTTTTCGCCCTTTTACTCATTGCCGAAACATCACTTTCCAGCAATATTTTTCCTCATTTTTCCTTTTTTTTCTCCATTGCTGAAACACCACTACTTAGCAACATGTATCCATTGCTGAAACACCACTGCTCAACAACATGTCACCACTGCTGAAACACCATTTCTTCAGCAGAATTTTGCAACATCACTCTTCAACAAACATTTTTCTATTCTTTTCCTGTTACTGAAACACCAACTTTTCAACATTCCCTGTCAATAAACTCTTTCGCTCTCATACTACATTTTGTCCTTCCATGACCCTCTATCATAACTAAACAAATCCTTGATACAATTTCTCTAATAAATCAAAAGTCTCCCCCATGGCTACTGCAGAACTATTATGGACACACACTATATTTTGTTTGAAGTACCAATCAAAGGTAAAGATGAGGTATGTAAACTTTATATGTAAATACAATTGAACTATGGCTAATGAGAAGATCCTGACTCATTATTATCACTCACTTAAAATCATTATTTTNTACCGTCATTTTACACGAACCGACTACTGTCATTCCTTTTTACCCATCCTTTCGTTTGTTTTCACCACCATTTGCATGCCTTCACCCACAAAACTTATTCTGCTCAGAAGCGGTTACTTGACTCTCTGACGATGCATTTTACTGAGCTGTTAGAGATGGGAGGCCCTATTATACGGTACGAACCCGCCACGATAGCCCTATTAGAACTATATCCAGAAGTCTATCAAATTTTTCTGCAGGCAAGATGGCTGGGTTATTTTCAGAGGCTCTAGGGATTTGATCAACAACAGGTTCTTCAATTTGCTCGAAATCTTCAGGAAGATTATTCCATTGTTCAAGGGGTTTGGATTCCAGTCACAGAGGATGATATAGCATAGGTTTTGGGTCTCCCTGTCACTGGCATTCGCTGGTTCAGCCGCAAGCACATTATCCTTAATGCCCAGTAGGATTTTCTCTTGCCAGGGGAACAAATTGAGCCTAAAGGCCGGGGTGTTTGACTTAGCTCATTGCCGCCTCCTTGGCTGAAAGTTGCAGAGTTTGTCAAGCATTACCTCACCTGTGAAGGCCGATACCAGGTAGTCTACCAGTACGATTTTGTCTTGTTGTCTCATTTACGACATGCTAGATTGGTGAATATTCCCTACTATCTGCTCGGATGTCTCAGAAATATGTCGCATTACTGTAAAAAAGCTAAAAATCCCGCCCTTTCCCTCACCCATCACCATCTCACTCAACTACTCATCCAAAAGGGTTTTTCCCAACAAAACCCTCTCCTAAACAACCCACCCATAGACCCTCAAGAAGCTGTTGAACATCCTGAAAATCTTCAGGAACAACAACCACAAAACCTTCCAAACCCTTCGAAAGTACCTAACAGTCCGCCTACAGACCCAATTAATCCAATTAACCTTCCTACCATACCAAGCCTGCCCCACATCTTACCAGAATCATCTACCCCTACCGTTCATATCCTTAGCGATGATTCTGAACCAGACAACTCTCCCTGCCCCATCACTGAGGAAAAACCCTCACGCAAACAAAAGGAGAAAATTCCTCCTTTTCCCTCCTTTTTACAAAGAAAATGAACAAGGACCTCAACAAGAGTAGACACTACTGCCACTGCCCTAAACCCCCAACCCATCTCGCTAAAAGCCCGTACACCTCCACCCTCCCAAATTTCAGAATTTTTACCTATTCCACCCATGGGCACTGAAACACAAGAACCAGAGGCCCAGTGTACTGCGACATCATCCTTTTTAAATCAAGTAGCTGAAACACAAGAACCAACTACTCATCCTGTAGCTGAAACATAAGAACCAACTACTCATCCAGTAGCTAAAACACAAGAACCAACTACTCATCCAGTAGCTGAAACACAAGAACCAGCTACTCATTCAGTAGCTGAAACACAAGAACTAGCTACTCATTCAGTAGCTGAAACATAAGAACTAGCTATAGCTATTACACAAGAATCATCTATAGATGAAACACAAGAACTAGCTACTGATATTGTCATCGAAATACAGGAATCAGATGCCCAGGGTGCCACAACACTACTTTCTCTACATCAAGAGGCTGAAACACAAGAATCAACTGCCGATCCTGTAGCTGCTCCAAAAGAACTAGCAAGTGCGGCTGTGACTGTTACACAAGAACCAGTCACCCCTCTTAATATACCTATGAAATAACAACAACCAGAACCAACAATGGCCTCTGTCTTACAAGAAAATGAGTTCCTAAGGTTTGAACTGGAAGCCTACAAGCAAGAGCTAGTAATGGTAAAGGAAGCCTACAATAAGGAACTTAAATTGTACACCCTAGCTCGCATAGAGACCATGACAGAGGAAAATACAAAAGAGAATCCGTGTAGAGAGTATATGTGCAATCAATGTGGGGACATTTATTATCAAGCAAGCTACAAAGTAACTCAAATTCTAATGCCTAGAGCCTCCCCTACACCTACGACTTTTGCAGTCAAAGAAGAAAACCCTGCTATTACACAAGAACCAGTAGGACCTTCCAAAATTCAAAATGAACCCTGGCCTACAACAACTGCTACACCTGAAGCCCCTGTTTTTATTAATAAAGCTGTGCAAACACTGCCTATTGATGAATCTACCCCTCCTAGCAAGGTCAATACCCATACTCTTGTGGAGCAAGCCACTCAGACCCTACCTCAGCCTATCACTTGCGATGCTGAAACACAAACTCAACCATGGGATGAGCAGGCAATAATGGATAAATGGAAAAAAGAGTCTGTTGTTACACAAGACAAAAGCCTGTAGGAGCACAGACTACTCTGGCTAAACCACATCTATTCAAACTAGGAAGCTTTGGAACAAACACGCCAAGAATCCCGTACCCATAAGAAGCAGAATAAAGAGCTAAAAGGAAAATTGCTCCTGATGTTCAACTTGGCACAAAAATTGTTGGCTGCAAGGAAACCATCCTCCAATTACTCTCTTTTCCTCATTGAAAGACTTACATTTTTTCAGATTAAATCAATCAAAGAAGGTAGACCCCATGCAGTGTTAAATCCAACATATTTTGTTAGAACCTTTGCAGAAGCCTCTACTATGGATCAACACCTCCTAAGTGAGGTATATCTTCATAATGAGGCCATCCCTGAGAACCGATAGATTAACCTTAACCCTCTTGTTGGTGATATCCAGATTCAGGCACTCACCTCCTTCCTTAACAATCAGATTACATGGCAGAATGACTTCCTAGCGGCCAAACATAACGAGGATAACTACCTTCTCTGGATACGGCCAGAACCACAGAACACTGCCACCTTTGTTGCAGAGTATTATCAGTTTTTGAAGAAACCAGGGATGATTCAATATATTTGACAACTACAGACAACAGTACTTCAGGATTGTCAAAAGTTTATTAAATCCACAGAGATCGCTGCCCTACAAGCAAATAACATATTTTGGCAACAATCTCCTGAGAAAAGACAGGAACACAATCCCTTTAGTCCTACCAATCTTGAGACAACAATCTCCCGGGTACCTAGCTACATCAAATGCGTTCAGCAATGTGCTGAAAGCTGGATAGGTTATCAGTTTCATTTTCCTATTCTGTGGATGCCAGCAAAGAAATATCAAGTTCATCATAAGTTGCCCAAGAAGGCCGAAACAATAGCTTGGCAAAGGCTACAACGCGTTCAAGGATTCAGAGCTCCAACAGACAACACTTTCCACAGCTACTGCTTAAGTAATTTGCACGCTCAGAGTCAGTATTCAGATTCTGATTCAGATTGAAGTTTCCTGAGAACATGCAACCTTTTAGTTGGGGGGGATGTTAGGACCCTATAATGTACCTTTTTGTTCACACTTTTTGCTACCATTACATCCTTTTTCCACTCACATTTAAGCTTACATTATCACCTTACCCTATCTTGCCAAAGGTATATAACGTCTCTTCTCTTTGCTATATGTTTAATTTGTTTTACATGTAATTTTACATTACTCTCATACTTAACCATCAATCATAAATATATAGTGCTGAAACAGTTCAAACTGTAGATTATTGTTGCTGCTTGAAGGCCCGTTGCTGAAACAGTCAAAAGCACGCAAACCCCGTTGCTGAAACAGTCAGTGGTCTGCAATGCTGAAACAACAATTCACACAACAGTAAGAAGGAGCTGTTACACCGGCCGCAACAGCCACACCTTAAGCCAACATTAACCATCGTTGCTGCTTGAGACTATGTTGCTGAAACAGTCAGAATGCAAATCCCGTTGCTGAAACAGTCCGCGATTTGCGATGCTGAAACAATATACAACAACAGTAACAAGAAGATAAATAAAGAAACTGTTACACCAGCCACAACAGCTACACCTCACCCAACACCATTCCAACTATTGTAATAGCATTCTGTTACGGGAGATCGAGATATCCTATTCCAGTATAGAAGATTAGATCTAACTAAGAATAGGATTCGTATGTGCACATGTAATTTGATGATCAATTGTATCGAGGGGATTCTCCTCTTTAAATAAGGGGAAATCATCATTAGAGAGGATCCTTTTTCGGCTAGAAAGGAATTACAGAGAAGGACATGTTCACTTTAGACATTGTAACATGATACAATTGACAGATGAATAAAATATCATTCTGATCATTCCTTCCTAGTTCTTTCCATTTTCGGGGAATCTTGTGAGAAGGGAGGGCCTACCTTCTTTAGTAGTGTTTTTATGGTGAGAAAGAGGAATGTGTGTATGTAAAACGAACTGTAAGTCTATAGTGTGATTTTCTTGTTGAGGAAATGGGTCAAGATCCTTGTGAAGGGATGATGTAAGCACTCATAAAGAAACTCAGAGTTCTTGGAGCCCCAACTAAGAGATTTTTGGCAAGTCCACTGGGAGCCCTGATAAACGAATGATACAACCTGAGGGACTATGATAAATGAAGGGGGTGCATTCCTTGGACTGTGCAGGCTGTGGGGAAGAACGTTGGAGGATTAGAACTAATGTGCTATCCAAAAGGATCTCCACATAGAGAATTATTACTTTGCACACCATGGAGAAGATAATTAAAATGTTGATTAATGAAAGGTGACAAAGAATGATTAATGTTTCATTTAAATTGTAAAAATGATTAATAATTTAAATGATTGTGAAAAGATCATGTATTATTCATTAAAATTGGAAAAATGATTAAAACTTAGAGTGAGTGGAATTACTTATGTGTTTTTCATTTAATTTGTAAGAAAGGGAGAATTAGTTGTGTAAGAATCCACCTCACAAATTAGTTTCCTAGTTTTAAGGGGAAGTTGGGAGTCTCATGAGTTGGTTTGGGATTCTTCCTCATTTTATCAGAAGTTGTTTCCTAGTCTCAAGGGGAAGTTAAGGATCTCATAGGTTTGTTATAGCAAGATTTTCCTCACCCTATGCAATCTTGCACAAAGGGCCTTTTTCCATTTCCCTATGTAGACTTGAAGTCCCTTTTTGAAAATCGTAGAGCTAAAAACATGATTTTTCCACATATACACGCTATGCCTATATTACACCATGTGTATACGCAGGTTGCACCACTACAACACACATACATAGGGATTTGTGCCCAAAATTAAAAAATGGTGTTGCGTTTCCATGTCATGTCACGATATCTATGATCCTTGGCCTTCCATATACTGGAAACGTTCCAACTCGACCCTTCAGTTCCACTTGAAGGATATAAATGGGCCAAATTCAAGCTATGGAAATGAGGAGAAGAATTCAACTTTCAAAGAAAAGTTACTCGAGGGAAATTATTCACTTCACATTGAGTTTGCATCCCTTTGTCCTTTAAGTTTGAAAACATTGTTCATCTCCCAAGCTCTTCCCTTATTGATTGAGAACCTCATTGTCTCTCTTATATGAGCTTGCCTTTGGTGGAGGCCTAGCTGGATGGAACTTAGTTTCTCAGTTCTGAACCGTGCCAACACGGAAGTTTGTAACTCATTCACTTCTGCTGATTACATTTTAATAAAAATACTCTTTTCTGGTCCAATTAATATCTTGCAAATATTTGAATTGTTATTCCATGGGAGTATTTTTTATGAATGTTGATGGATTATGCTATTGAATGTTATAACATTATATATTATCACCATATTCTTACGTGCCTTGGTTGTTGAGGACTAGTTGTAGGTGTATTTCTTTGGGTCAAGTGATCAACGATGGACTTCATCGAACGTTTGGACGAGGTAGGCCTTTTATCTTGTTTTTCTAGCATATTTCTTTATATAGTATACTTGATATTAGAGTTGATATATGCATTCATTTTCGTCTGTTGTGGTTTACCCCTAGCCATAGAGATATTTTCCTCGTAACAGAATTCACGATCATACTGGGGATATAATCTTCTTTTTCGGGGTTTGGAGTGTTTTTCTCCTTAGATTGATCTCATTTATATTGAGTTTCTTGTCGTATGATTGCTTGTCAACCTCTGTTCACTCTGAGTCTGAGTTTCTTAGCCTTCTCCTTAGCCTGGCTTTGTTTTGACACATATACGCGGGTTTTTTCCTGACAGTCGCGTACATACGCGTGTTGTCTTTTTGCAAGTTACGCACATACACACTTTTCCCTTGAACAACTGTGTACATGACCCTTTTTTGCTTGATTGCTGGGTTTGATGGTTGTTGGGTAGGTTCTGATGATTTTTGAGTCTTCTTGGGTCTCTGTTGTGACTGTTAAGTGTCTGTGGAATGACAAGAAACCTTTCTTTGGTTGAATTTTTGGGTGGTGCCTTTCTCATCATCTTTTTTATTTCATTGACCTTGCATCTTGGGCTGGGTGTTTTTCTTCTTGATATCCTACTTGGTTTGTCTCTGTTTACATACAATAGAGTCTTTATATAAATTTGTTGTTTAGTCCTTGCATTTTCATTCTCTTATATTGAAAATACAAAAATATTAGGCATTTTACATTGTTGGCATTTTGATCTCTTCAGTCTTTATCATTTATATTAGTGCATGTAAAGAAAGATTGCACTTTTATTTAGAATTGCAGAACTTAATTGAGAATTGCATTTTGAAAATCATATCATCTTTTGGAAATTGAAATGAGGACTTTGCATTGTTTTCATATTTATTTATTTTACTTGCTGAGTCATAACATCACTAGTTTCACGACCGCACCTTTTGAGTAAGAAAGGACATTAAAAGTAACTCTATAATCTAAAATTGATTAGTAATGATTTTATTTTTCTAGAGTGCACAAACTAGCTTAGGATTTAGAGCCTTGGAATAGGATTTTGTGAGTAAACTTCTCCAAGGCTATTAAATCAACATATGTGTCTGACTAAGGGAGTGGAGAAATCCATTGTATAATCGGTAATATCAGGAGGCTCCACTTACACCAGAGTTAAGCACAAGGTCGCCTGAGGTTGGTTGAAGGGATATCCCCCCAATACCTTATTAGCATCAAATATATTTCTGGGGATCTATTCATATATGGGGATATTGCTAGTTCCCTTACCTTTGTGAGAGGTGGTGCTTTCAAGGTTTCGGGCTTTGTTACCATGCCCATATGGTGGACCTGACTTACAACTGTTCGCCTGTGCATCAGTTATACCGTGCTTTCTTAGTTGCTTGACTTAGGTACCACATAGGTTACTTATAGGGGTTATTTTGCGGGTACCCTGGGTCAGATAAGGGTCATACAACACATAACCTTTATGGAGGATTACCTCTTCAGGGGATCTGACTGACTGGTTATTAAATGCATGAGGGCTCTTATAACTGATTCTGTTACTTCCGATATTTAGCAGAGGAGTCTCAGGCCCCTCTTGGGTGAGGCATACCTACTTTAGAGAGGGAGGCCCCTTTCAACCAATTTATCATGTTTGTGTGAATATTGGTTGTTTGATTATTTTTGGTGTGCTCTTTGATTACTAGTTGTCCTTAGGATTTGTTTTCTATATCTCGAGTCTCGAGTCATCGTGGAGCCAGACCAGCTTCCCCGCAAGTCTCGCCACTTGTTACAGTTGGCACCACATTTTGAGTCTTTGCCTTCTAAAAGGCGTAAAGTTATCAAAGGTGGTTCACACACCTCCACTTATTAGACTTGAGATCGTACAAGGATGAGTACTGAACCAAGAATTCAAGATATTGGGAGCCCTTCAACTCCCACACCTACTATAGTTAACATCACTCCTTCGACACCTTCAACTACAATTGTTGTAGTACCGGAGGTGCTTATAATCATCGTTGCCCCTCCTATAGTGAATACACAACCTATATCCATGAACCATTTTGGGACTCTTTGTCACTCACCGGTCTATAATGTTCAGTCCATCCCTATGGCTTCTAGTCCCTTTTCTTATGGTATGCCAAATTTTACATCACAATTTTCAAACTCCATCCCAACAGCTGGTACTAATGCTAGCATTGGACTTGGGGGAAAAAATACTCCTTATTCTCCATTCACGTTTGGTGTCACTCATGTCCCTCAAATGAATCCTACCATTGGAGGCATTCCTCCTCTTAATCTCGGGTCTAATCTTGTTGCTTCTGGATGGAGTAACCACCCTGGCAGACAAGCTACTGCTCACGTTCTGTCCTTTACACCCACCTCCTCTGTGTCTATTCCGACCAACACATTTTGCATGATGAACACACTATTATCCTCCGGATTCACACCCAAAGGAGGTCAGTTTCACACCTTGGGAAACCCCTAGCCTGGGTCCACTCCCACCACTGGGGGCAGTTTTTATAACCCTCATCAAAACATTCCTACTGGCATGGTGCCCAACCAACCCCTTATGAATCATCCTGGAGGAGGGTATTACAATCTTGCACAGGGACATGGTGCTTACCAAAAACCTGGATGGGCTACAATTCCCCAACCACAATCTTTCCAGGGAGCTTGGGGCTAGATTATGCAACAACGTCTTCCTTTTCTGGCCACACTCAACTTGCTAGACTTGTCTAAGTTAATGAATGACCATGTGCATCATCATCTGTCATGGCCCTCCATCCCCACTAAACTTCCTTCAGATATTCCAAAATTCAAGGGAAGGACTAGTGAGGATCCTGGTGATCATGTCACCACCTTTCACCTATGGTGCTCTTTGAATTCCCTTAATGACGATTCTATTCAGTTAAGATTGTTTCAACGCACCCTCACAGGGGTTGCCGTGAAATGTTATATTGAGCTACCTAGGGGGGCATACATAAATTTTAATCAGTTAGTTTTAGTCTTTCTCAATCACTTCCAATTGTCGGTTCGTTTTGATGATGGCATCAAACTTCTGTTGACATTTCGTCAGGATAGGGCCACTCATATCTCTTATTACATCGAGGAGTGGTGTAGACGAAAGAGGTTGATCAAGGCCTATATACCCCCATAATTCTTGCTAGAGTGGCTCCTTAAATCACTTCTGCCTTATATTTCGAAGGATGTGTTAGCAATAGAAGTCACCTCTGGATTGTGGCAAAGGTAATCCCAGTACCCATCAGTTTTATGTCACAATGAATAAATTTAGGGGGGTCTAATGGATGCAGATTCATGATAATATCACTTTAACTCAGAAAAATGGGCTGGTATGCACAGATTATGAGGTCTTGATCTGACTTCAGTCAGTAAGTTGTAGTAAGGGTGAGTAGGATGAAGAACTTGAGGAGAAAATGTCGAGGTCTGCTATGGACATCCGATCTTCCAGTAGCCTAAGGAGGAAAAACTCAGGAAACAAGATCCTCTTTGGTTATGAGTTTTAGGAAACTGAAAGAAATTATAACCAGACTGAGATCAAACATACATCACAATATAGTTACAACAACTCGAATGGATCATCCATGCCTGAGTATTTCAGTATCAGAGGCAAAAGAGGCGAAGGAGAAAGCTGACTTTCGTTAAACAAAAAGTCTTAGATGGAAACACATAACCTGAGAACCAAAGGCTTCATTAAAACTTTACAATACGAGAGCGTAGCTCAACCATCGACCTTAAAAAAATATCAAAACTAACTACTTATACTTAGAATAACTCGCTCCCACCAGGGCGCGCTCCGGTCATTTCATTCAAGGCACGATGTCTGCATCTTCTTCTGCCATGTTGCACTTGCATTCTTCTGTCAAACATAAGATCAGATCAGTATGGGCTTTGTAGAAGAATCCATTGATAGGGGAACTTTGTGCTGACAATTTGCCTCCACGATCAGATTTTCTATGCTTTCCATTTATGGGGTGAAATGAGGTTTCAACCACCTTCCCCATTTCCATTAACTACTTTCATCGGGATCAGGATGAAATCTGACACTCATGAATGTTCTAGGAGATGTTCACGGCTCCTTCAAGTCAATTTCAGTGCCTCGAGACCATGCAAATATTCCTTTGTGAATAATACGGGTGCCCTCAGCTTCTAGTGCAGCTCTCTCCATCACTTCATGCAACCTTGCGCCATGACTTGGGGATTCTATGTGGAATTTCGAGATTTCGCATTTCAAGAGTCTTCACTCTCCTTGATTCCAAACATCCCAATGCTCGAATCTATGAAATAGTCCATCCGGATTGATGGTTGGATCTGCTTGGTTAACAACCATGATGCTTGCTCGAAATACTCAGTTGCCTACTGATCAATAGGCGCTTACCCTTCTTTATGGCCCTATTTCCCATATAAGCATGGGCTGTGATCGTGGGCCTAACTCCTGGGTGCTTCGCGACTTTGCGCTTTGTGAGTCTATGTTGTGCTCCATGCTAAAACCTCTGAGTTGTGAAATCGCGATTTCTCAGATCAGGTGCCATGCATCCCCTTGAATTGGATGACCTAGATGGATATCGACATTTCAGGACTTTGGGTCTTCGACATTTTAGGTCTTGGGAAATATGCGCATTCCTCACTTCACCTTTCCCGAAATGAATTTTTCCACGATTTGGATTTGGTGACACACGTCCTGTTGGATCAAACGGCTCCTGCTGACTTCCAATTCTGGGGGTTCAAATCTTTTACAAATAACTTCAACAACATTTCAAATTCCCAATTCCTGTGCTTGTTATTCACCATCGATCTCTTAGATTTCACATGAAAATTCCTTTTCCAAACTGAACTTGCTTGCTCGCTTGATTTGAGTCCATATCAGACTGCTCTAAGTGTTTCACTTTGAACTTATCACTGCGACCTCTGTAAACAAATACTTGGACGGCTGGCTGAAGGCTCGAGAGGAAAAAAGGATCGGTGACAGAGGTAGAGAGGGCAGTGATTAACCCCGAGAAAACAAAATCTTGGGGCCGAGACTTCTCGGGAAGGATTTACAAAAGAAAAAAGGTCGCTCAAACATTCGAGGACAAACATAGGGAAAATTACAATACGAAAGGGGAAAAAATTAAGGCTTGGTCGATGAAAAGGAGAAAGTCAAGGAAAAACCACAGACTTAGGTAGAAACTACAAACCCAAAAGACTCTGACAAGTTTGTGTGATAACATTTGGCTCCACAGGGGATGGCATGCTCCCCATGAGCTACCAAGAACAAGTAGTTCCAGTGCCTTTCCTTTGGGTTGGGGAGTCTTTTATTGAAAATGAAAAAATTAAAAACAAAATAAAAAGGGAGTGGTATTTACAGAGGTGGAACGTCGGTTACGACCTAAAGAAAATATTTCTTCAAAAAATGCCCATTTACAGGGCCACCAAAAACTTCATCACCCTGTAAATTCTGCAACCTGCAAGTATTATTTGGAAACACCTTAGATATTTTGAAGGGCCCAATCCAAAGGGATTCAAATTTACCGTGCTTTCCCTTGTCCTATTTGGGTGCATCCCATTTGAGTACTAGATCTCCCGGATTGAAATCCTCTTTTCTTACTTTCCTGTCAAAGGCCTGCTTGATCTTTTTTTGATGTTCATGCACTTTGTCTAATAGTTTCTGCCTATTCTGTTGCACTTATACTAGCTGTTGAGTTCTTCTGATCATATCATCAGGCTCCTCTTGGTAGTCTTGGAAGAATTTTTCCACTGGCAAGGAGATATGAGAAGGAAAGATGGCCTCAACTCCATACACAAGATGAAAGGGAGAGACACCTAGGTACCTCTTTGTTGTCACTTTGTCAGCCCACAAAGCAAATTTGAGCTTTGAATCCCATGATTTCTTGTTTTCCTCTAGTAGTCTTTTGATAATTTTTACAAGGCTCTTGTTAGAGGACTCTTCCAGTCCATTCCCTTGGGGATAGTAAGGAGTTGAGTGAATTAGTGAAATTCCAAACTGTTCACAAAACTTAATCAATGGTTCAACTTTGAAGGATGCAGTGTTATCAGTGATGATTTTGTTCGGATAACCAAACCTCACCATAATATCTCCAAGAAAACCAATGACTACCTTATGAAAAACACTCCTTGTGGGGATATCTTCTATCCATTTGGTAAAGTAATCTGTGGAAGTCAAGATCCACCTGTGCTTCCCACTTGAAGCAGGATGAATTTCCCCAATAAAGTCTAGGCCCCATTGCTGAAAAGGTCTTGAAGCTACAACATGTTTTAATGGTAAAGCCTTGAGTTGTTGCTTCCCGGAGAACTTCTAGCACTTAACAGAAGCCCTGCTTTTTGCACAGGCATCAGTGAATAGAGTAGGCCAGAAATAACCAACACTGAGAATCTTATAGGTTGTGGTCCTCCATAAGTGATGTCCCCCACATAGACTGTCATGAAAATACAAAATAATGTTTTGGGCTTCTTGTGGGTCTAGACATATTAAAAGCACTCCTAGAGGGTCTTTCCAATAAGGAAATATCTAATTGCTTTGAGCTTTAAAGGTCTTTCCTTAATTTTTCCCATTCTATCAGGGGGCCTTAAATCTTGCAGAAAAAATATAATATCTTTGTACCAAGTGCATTCTTCCAATGGAGGGTTGACTTGAGAATTTTTATCAGACAATTCAGCTTGATGATTTTCTGAGCAAGTGTTGATGAAGTTAAACCCCAAAGCTTTACAATTAGACTCAACCAATAGCTTGGCTAGACCTTGGCCTTTAACTAGCTTGGTGGTATTTATTTCCAGATCAAATTCAAGGATTTTGGCAATTCATTTTCTCCTTCTTCCATCTATGTCAAGCTGAATGAGAATGTCCTTCACAGAAGCTAAAGGTACATATGTGATAACCTTTGAATGCAGGAAATAGATTATGAAAGCCTTGAGGGATTTTACTAAAGCATAGACTAGATTTTCCATGATGTCATATTTTATCTCTGCATCTCTCAATGCTCTGTTAAAAAATGAAATAGGCTACTCCAGCCCTTCAACGTTCTTCTGTAATAAAACAACTGCTACCGTATCAAAAGAAGCAAAGGAAAAAATAAAAAAATATTTGGAGTAATTGAGACTGATGAGCGTAGGTGCCTCAGTCAATGCCTTCTTGATTTGATCGAAAGAATCCCTAGACTCAGTAGTCCACTTTACTTCATTCCCCTTCCCGAGCATGGTTGTGATATGCTTCACCAATTCAACAAAATTTGAAACAAACCTCCTGAGAAAATTATTTTTTCCCAGGAAAGACTCAACTTCCTTCTTAGATAAGGGAAGCGACAAGGTTTGGATAGCCTCTACCCCGGCTGAATCAATTCTGACCCCCTTAGTTGATACTATGTGCCCCAACAATTTCCCCTCTTTCATGGAAAATAAAGACTTTTTGGGATTAAGGGAGAGACCGATTTTATGCATTTCAAGAAGCCCTTTCTTAGATGATAACAATGCTCTTTATCAGATCTGGAGAATACTGTAATGTCATCCAGAGAGATGACCACAAATTTTTCCTTTTCCCTAATGAAAGCGATGTCCATGGCTCGTTGGAAGGTTGCTCCTGCGTTCATCAATCCAAAGGGAATTTTGGCATACATGAATCTGCCTCAAGGGGTGGTGAAGGTTGTCTTTTCTCTGTCTTTAGGCAGGATGGAAATATGATGGTAGCTAAAAAATCCATCAATCATGGAAATCCTAGATGCACCTGTCACCTTTTGCAATATGTGTTCCATCTTTGGCAAAGGATAATTGTCCTTCTTAGAGCTTTTGTTCAGGTTCCTGAAATCAACACACAGTCTGATCTCTCCGTTCTTCTTTCTTATCGGGACCAGGTTGGCCACCCATTCAAAATATCTCAAAGGGACAATGCTTTGGGCATCCAATAACTTCTTCACCTCTTTCTCCATAATAGGCAACAACATAGGATTTATTGGTCTTAATTTTTTCCTAAATGGTTTGGATTCCTCCTTCATTGGGATCTTGTGTTCAATGACACTGGTGTCATATGTTTTGAGATCTTCATATGTCCAGGAAAACACGTCAATGAATTCTCTTAACAACTTTGCATACTCGGTCCTTTGTTTCTTTGACAAGCTGCTTGACAAATTGACAAATTTGGGATCCTTCTCTATGCCAATATTGCACTCAGCTATATCATCATATTCATTTGAAACTTTACCCTTTATGGCCACATCATTTGTATCAAATAGTGTTTCCAAAGGAACAAGTCCATTTGGGATATGATTACTGGGGAACCAGACTATATGATGATTATAAATTTTTCTGAGAAAAACATCATGGTGAGTATATATTTCAAAATCAGGATCTTGATCAATGTGTAATGCAGAAAACTCATTGACAGTCTCCAGGAATATTTTGATTTCAAGATCATCCTCAAATACTTTCAAATGCTTGACATTGTCGATTATAGAGGGTGTATATTTCACCTCTACATCACACCTGATCTTGGGTGGCAGAGGGACTTTGAAATTACTTGCAGAAACTGCTAGGGAATCGACCATGACATTCTCTTCTCTTGGGACAAATGAAATGTTGAAAGATAAGAAAAAAATGTCAACTAGATCCCACACTTCAATTCTATAAATCCTGAGCCAAGGGTGTTTATCTTGATAAATGTTTCTGATTTGTTGGACAATTAACTCAACATCCCCAAACACTGATATCTCTTCGATTCCCATCTCTTTTGCAGTCCTCAAACCCAAAACAAGAGCTTCATATTCTGCCACATTATTAGTAGTTTCAAATTCTAACTTGTATGATAGAGATATAATTTCTTGAACAAGAGAGACAAATACCACCCCAACACCAGCACCTTCCCTAGAAGAGGCTCCATCAAAGAACATTTTCCAAATAGAGGTAATCAGAGGAGAATCTTCACAGAGAGTAAGGGACTATTTTCTGATTTCAAGAGGAGGTTTAGGGGCATCGGTGAGCTGTAATAAGCTGGATCCCAAATTAGTGTCAAGCACAAAGATAGGATGATTTGTGGGGTTTACTTCATCGCTAATGATATATGCCAACTGAGCTTCTCTATACATTATTCTATGCTCCCCCCCAAACACAAGGATGGTAGCATATGTGAGGTCCATCTGTACTGTTCCTCCAAGACTTTTTATCCAAGATCTTGACAAGAGCATGCCAAACTTGGGGGGAACATCAGCTACCAAAATATCCATGACCATACTTTTCATGGGAAATTGGAACAAGGTCACAACTATATCTTTGATGACCCCAAGACTTTGCACTTTCCCGGAGTCAAAGGAATACAAGTCATGGTATGCTTTGGTGACATCTAGACCTAGTTGTTCCATGACAGTTTTGGGCATGATATTATGAGAGGCCCCTAAATCCATTAGACAATTATGCAACACCTTATCATGTATGTT
Organism: Picea mariana; assembly: GCA_032191745.1. NCBI lineage: Eukaryota > Viridiplantae > Streptophyta > Pinopsida > Pinales > Pinaceae > Picea > Picea mariana. Next base: position 123,714 of record JASDQU010738471.1, on the reverse strand, counting down.
CAGTGATGTGTAGAAGGGAGGGGATGAATCATCTCTATCTTCTACCATTGAACCTAAGAAGATTGTTGGCTTTTCATCTTGCAAATTGATTGAGTCTGTGGGATGATTTGAGGGTTCAGGCAACAACAATTTAGATAGGGATCTCTTAAAGTTTTCATGCTTGAACAAATCTGAAATAGGGACATGAATCCTAATCTTCTGAATTTCATTCTCAAAGTTAAAATAGGAGGGGGACTTCAGAATTTCCTTTACCTCTGAGATAAGACCTTTGGCTATTGGTGGTGGGTTCTGTATTTTCTTCTCCTTGCTTCTTCTTGCTACATCTTCGACAAGATTTTCTGCTTTGGTAGGCTGATCAGGAACATCATGCTTTCCTCCCTTATTTTTGGACCAGAGGTTGTATCTATTTGTGTTGTCGTTGGCCTTATCCCCCTTGCTCAGCTCATTTAATTGACTGTCCATGAGGGACTCCTCATATACTGATTGAGTTAAGTAAGGAGAAGAGGATGTGTCTTCAATACAATGGATTTCTGGATCGAGTTCTTCTTCCTCTACTCCATCACCTGCAACAAGGTTGTTTTGAAGAGGGCTCTGAATTTTCTGATCATCCCTATCTCTATTCCGAGGTTCTCTTTGCATAATATGAGGAGCATTGTTATTTGGCCTCCTGAAGTTGCCTCTGTTATCAACATTTTGAGGATTTATGTATGTT
>JASDQU010738471.1:33957-46260 GCA_032191745.1 Picea mariana | reverse complement strand
GTATATGAAACTTTGTGTCATTCTAACCATGTTGAGGAATTGGATTACCATGTGCATGATAATATTTTGTATCATATTGGCAAGCTATGTATTCCACAGGGGGAAAGAATCAACATAATAAGAGAATCCCATTCTTTTCTTATTGTTGGTCACTTTGGTGTAGGCAAGACAATGGCTAATTTGCAAAGGTACTGCTATTGGCCTAAAATGAATGAAAGTGTTTCGAGATATGTTCGGGGATGTTCGTTATGTGCCACAAGCAAACCTAGCAATTGAAAGTTGGGTTTGTATACTCCACTTCCAGTTCCTTCTCGTCCTTGGGAGAGTATTTCTATGGACTTTGTAGGAGGTCTACCTATGTCTAAATGAAATCATGATTATCTTTATGTTGTGGTTCATCGATTTAGCAAAATGTGTATTTTGATGCCTTGTAAGAAGCAGGTTACAGCTGAGAAAATGACACAAATGTTCTTTCAAAATGTTTGGGTGCATTTTGGATTGCCTAAATCCATTATTTCTGATCAAGATTCTTAATTTATTGGAAGTTTTTGGTCGAGTTTATGGGCACTCATGGACACCAAACTGAAAAAGAGCACGACTTTTAATCCGCAAACCGATGGTCAAACAGAAGTGGTAAATAGAACAATGGTGCATCTTCTTTGTGTTTATTGTAGCAAGCATCCTAAACTTTGGGATGAGCATTTACACTACATTCAACATTCTTACAATCGAGCTAAGCACTCTTCAACTCAAACGTTGCCATTTGAAGCATGTTTTGGCTATTTTCCCAAATCTCCTTTAGATTTTATCTTTGGGAAGGATATTGCTATTGATGGTCAGTATGACATTGATAGTTAAGAAAAATTCATTGAAAAAATTCAGTCGATACATCAAATGGTGCAAGAGAAGTTGGAAAAGAGTCAAGCCAAGTACAAGACAAGACATAGCAAGCATCATGTTGATCACAGTTTCCAAGTTGGATATGAATTTTGGCTTTACATTAGTAAGGAGAGGCTTAAAGGAGAAGGTAAAAAATTGAAACCAATTTGATATGGTCCTTTTAAGATTATTGACAAGATTGGTAACAATGCCTTCCGTTTAGATTTGCCTCCTTATATGCAAATGTATGCAGTTGTTAATGTTGAGAATTTGAATTTGTATGAGCCTCCTTTGATTGATGATCAAGGGGAGTATGTTCATATTCCTTCGATAGATGATTTTTTCCCAGAATATCTTACAGAACTGCATGAAGACACAATCCTTGACAAGAGAATGAGAACTTCAAAACAAGGAAATGTGGAGTATCTTTGAGTTGGTATTAAAGGTACAAATCCAAGCAAAGCCAAGTGGATTGAGGTTGGAAAGGTGAGGGAGCTATACTCTCATCTTTAGATAGACTGAAAATAGTCTTTTGAAGGTCCAAAAGCTTTCCAATGGGGAGGTGTGATCCAGGGGATCAAATTTTGCTCAAAAATTCAAATTTCTCAGAATCTCTTCAAATCGAACGGGAGTGTATGCCTCGCTGTTATGGCCCAACGCAAATTGTTTGGGTTCAAATGAACATCGAGAGTGAGAGATATCATGTTCTGTTCAAAACGACAAACAGGGAAGAAAAAGGGATGCTGACTGTACAGTCCGTACGGATGCTGATGTGGCAGTCCATATGACACGTGGCAGGGCTGAGTGGTAGACAATTGGTAGATGTGTATGAATGATATTTTGACATGTGGTAGTTTTTGGTTGGTTGTACAATGCCACGTGGCCCAGTCATGGGATGCCATGTGGCACCTTGTTATTGGTTGATGGTTTAAAATTTATGGAAGTCTGTGGGGATCAAACCCCGAACCTCCCCACTGGTCCAAACCTTTGCAAATTCCATACTGCCAACATACCACACCGTATTGCTTTTTATATACATGGTTTTGAATATATTTAATTTCGAGTTGTTTAATAGTTGGCATGGGGGTCCGGGCTAGGGCTTAGCCCCAGCCCCCGGTCGCACAACCATATCCATATGACCATACAATGGGTGCCACGACCACTGTTGGCATGCGCATGGTGTTTTTTATTTGGTTTGAATGGTTATAACAACTGCCAAATGTCCATTACCTATTTGCCTTTGAAACGGAGCTCGATTTGCATTTACGCGTGGTCGCATGGCCCACATGACCTCGGCCTTGGCGGTTAGGGCCTAGGTGTGCCCATAACCATCCTACAGTTCACACTAGTTATGCGGTTTCACCTGGTGCTAGGTTTTTCCACATAAATGCGCGTGGGGGCTAGGTTGAGGCAACAAGGGTGCATTTTGGCGATCCAGAGACAACAAGTTTGAAGGGGGACTTCCAGGAAGCCTATCTTCTTCAATTTTTGGCCAAACGAGGTACCGAAAAAGCCCAGATAGGGGTTTTTGGATGTTCTGGAGCCATTGGAGCCATCTATTTTGAATTTTGAGCATTTTAAAGAACATTTTTTAGCACTTTGAGAAAATAATACAAAAGATTCATTGGAAGCTGGACCAGGAGATGTAGCCCAAGAGAGGGGTGAACTCCTTTATCATTTGTTGTGTTATGTGTTCTTCGTTCACTATTTATTGCTACTATTTATATGTATCTTGAATGAGTAATTTCCATAAAATTTGTGTCGGAAATTGATCCATTTGCATTTTAACACATAAAATAAAACTTGCAAATATTTTCAAGAATACAAGTCTTTTTCATTTTTAGATCACTTTGTTAATGCATGATCTTTGTAAATCTACCTCCTCATGTCTACTACATATTTCCTTGATCTGTAAATATGAAAACTGTGGGATACTCTTACCGATTTCAATGAACCTTTGACCAACATAAAGCTAATTCTTATGATTCATAAGTAAAGAAACTAACTCTTCAGATGTATGAAAATCAGAAATAATGGTAATAGGAGAGCCTTTAGCTTCTTCATTACTTCTATCTAATTATGTTTAAGGGAAAACATATGATCGTGAAGATCATTAGAGAGATGATGCAGATTGTGAGGGAAAGATTCTTCTCTATTTACATCTTCAACCTTATGATACAACTCATATTCTTCACAACAATTATCAAATAAGAACTCATCTGAAAAGTACCTTTTGCATTGTTCATTGAATACTTTGTGGAAGTCTTTCAAGGATGAAATGCTAGAAGGAGGTAAAGATAAATACCACTCACATGCATCACCGTACAATGAATACATGAACATATTCATATAGAGATATTCATGTTGTAGATCTAATAGATCCATGCCCTCATGAAACTTGATGAAGTGTTCTTCAAGATTGTCTTCTTTCCCCTCTCTGAAAACAGAAATAAAATCTCCTCATTATGACATATTAGGTACTAGACATGGGAAACCAGGAACAAAAGATAAGCTGGGAGGTGCAAACCTCCGAGCCAAAAGAGTAGCAAATGCTTTTGACATTTGAATATTGTGGAGTTGCCACTGAATCCATCCTTCATGGAGTCGCCAGATAGATGACCATAACCGAAATAGTGTCTAGACTTTGTCTATCATCAAATTTGGATCAGTGTCTTCTCCCAGGGAAGATTTCTTCAATCTCCTCTCCCCGGCAAAGATGACAATTAGTTATCACTCCAGGAGTCCTTCTAGGTTGTAGCTTGAAGAAGCCTAGTAAATTAACTAATATCTCAATGATTCACTCAAATGGATCAAGTCGGATGACTAAATCAAACCTCACTCACTCAAGACATGCATAAACAAACTTAGATTGACAAGGATTTCAACTACTACTGTTCATAGAGTTTGTAAATAAGTGGATGTCTGCAGAATCCTAACTATACCAACAAAATCATATAATAAACATATATGAATGGCCAATTACAATAAGTAAATAATACTTGCAATTATAACTCATCAATGAAAATATAGGATGAAAACTATCAGGCATTAAACAAACATGAATAACATGAATATAAAATTCAAGTGAAAGTACAAACTAGATAAGAAGATGGGAATTTGAACAAGTAATGGCAAAAAAAGCTTGTATTACTTAATATGAAAATGAGAATCTTGAGTACAAAGTATGAAAGAGTCTCCAAAGTTGAACCCATAGAAATATTGCATCTACGAGCTTAAATAATATTTACAAATTAGTTTCAATATCGTCAAAATATGGATCTAATAACCTCTTTTCCTATTTCAAATTCGAATTTGTGAGGTGGTTGGAAAAGACAGAAATTTCTGGAAATATGCTTCTCAAAGATTGACCTATATCTCTCAAATAAAAATAGATTTTGAAAAAATGATAGAGGTTTCTGAAGAGGAGCTCTTTCTTGTAAACAAACCCTCTCACTTTCAAAAAATACCTTTCCATCTTATTAGAATTTTTCTCCAAAGAAAGTGGCTAAAATAGGAAAATCCAGATTTCCAAATCTAGTCATATTCCTACATTTTAGGATTTGATTTCTAGAATGTTTCTATTGATGAAATGAAGTGCCACCTGCATTCATGGATGATATTTGATAATATATTTAAGTAATATTCATCATATGCTCCTAAATACACTCTAGCCAAGTCGAATTTTGACTTTCTATGAATTCTGGAAAATTTCTGCACTTTCGACAGCTAACAGGACCAAAAAAGAGCATCCTTAGCTACCGAAAGATGCAACTTTTAGCAACTTACAACACATTAAAAATTGACCCTTAGCTGGTGAAAGATGGTTTTTGTCATATTTTAGATTCAAAGTACAAACCACTTATTTCTTTAAAAGACTAGTCTAAAACTCATCTTAAAGACACTTAACTCAAAAATAACAAAAATCTTTCATCTAATGACCATCGTATCACCTAATGACAATAAATTGGAAAATTTATTTTAGGAGATAACAATATGAAACATAAAATGTAGAAGTAAAGCACCCCATAATAGTTGATGATGGCAGTGGACAAAAGTGGAAGACAATATTGCCAAAATTCACAACATCCAAAGAATTGTCCGACTTACCAACTTACCATTCAATGACTTACCTACTTGCCCTTCATTTATTGTTTCACTTACCCTTTCAGATCTGTTTCAGGTTTGTTTGGTAGTAGACTAGACATGAATTTAATGATCAATTAATATATCCAAATCCATTTTCATTGTTCTAGAAAGAGCTTCAACAAACTTAGGTTATACAAAATATACAAAATTGGAAAAATGCATTATGTCAAGTTATATTTAAGGACCTAAAAAAGAGTGTCGATGAAGATAATATATTCAAAACAAAGAGTGTCGATGAAGATATTAGATTCAAAACTTAGGGTATTTAAACATTGATTAAAATAAGGGAATATCCAAGAAATAATAAGAGCTTAGCTCGACAACAAGAGCACCAATTTATTAACCAATAAGATGCTTGATAAAAATCAATAAATTATAATAAAAAAACAAATATTTTAGTTTTCCTATGTACAACTTTGAGAAGCACACAAATTATGTAAAATATGTGTGATCAAAGGAAAATTAATTGAAGATCAATGATGCATTGATCACTAGAGTCCTAGCCTTCAATAATAACTAATAGAATTCAATGCGATTTCTTTTAATCTATTAAAAATTATTTTAAAGTTTTCATACTAAATGTATTTCTTTTAATCTATTAAAAATTATTTCAAAGTTTTCAGACTAAATATTATAATTGGAGAAGTGTAGTTTCTTTAAAAGGAAAAATAAAAGAAAGAAAACTTGTTGCATTAACAAGGATAAATCAATATATAAAGTTCCATGCAAAGTGCATTTCATATAATCCATTGAAAAATCATAAGATAAATGTGGCTATAGAGGTCAAGGGTCTTGTGGAAAATCATTTGTAATTTACATCGGAGAAATTCACTCAAGTCTACCACATGTTTCATAATGTATTTGGAAAGATGTATGCAAAATTCCTCTCATATAATTTCATTTAAAATGCATACAGATTATTATGTAAACATTTCCAAATAGGAAAATAAACTTGTGGAAAATCATTAATTTTATTTGGAATTTTTGTGGAAGAAATTCACTAAAGTCCACCACATCTTTAATAATACAACTGTATTTTTTTTAGGTTTATATTTTAATAATAGTTTGTTATATAACAACATTCATAATAATGGTTTGAACTATTTCAAATTTCATAATCTATTCTATATTCCATATTAATTCAATTAAATAACAAAAAACAAATATATTATCATACCATCATAGAATTTGTTGTACAACGGTTCCATGTTTTATGAGAGTAAATTTATGTAAATGGTTAATTTTAAACCTATTTAATTCCATTTGTTAAATCAAAATCTTCATAATCAAATCCCAACTATATAAAACATAATGATATTCAAAACATAATGATATTCAACAAAGTACTTAGCAAATTATGACCTAAAATGGTAAGTGCATATACAATTATAAAAACAACACCATAAACAATATCACCATAAGATATCATTGTGCATTGACCTTGGAAGGCCACTAGTATTGATATAAACGAAAATTTCAATAGCAACATTAAGGAAGAGATAAAAATTGGTAACCAACATATGTGGCAAAGATTTAGTGAGAAAGGCCACTAGTATTGATATAAACAAAAATGTCATTGGCGACATTAAGGAAGAGATAAAAATTGGTAACCAACATATGTGGCAAAGATTTAGTGAGAAGAAAGTTGAAAATAATCCTAATTGTATATGTGTATTCAATATCAAAACTTTTAAATTTACCTCGATTTGATTTTCTTTGATCTAATCCATGGCCTTATTGGAACCAATATTACTCCAATACACCTATATTAAGAAAAATATACCAGTATCCACTAATATCCATGTTCCCAATAGATCTAGAATGATAAAAATTCCATGGGAATGAGAATGATAAAGGAGTTCATCAATCTCTACCAATCTAGTAGATCTCAAATTTATCTCCACCAATAATAGAGTTAAATATGCACAAGTAAAAACACATGCATGTTGAACAAAAATCCATAACTAAAGAGACTAATAATAGAATTGACACTGAGTTCATGCATGCAACTCTTGCATGTTGAACTAAACTCTAGTGGAAGTGTGCACTTATATAGGAGGAGAATATTCCCATGCAAGAAGGAATATTCAAGGTGAAGTGAACTTTGATCCTTGTCATTACCATGTCCCTTTCATACCACTTCCACCTTCTAAAAATATACCTACTATAAATAGTTACTTGATAAAAATAGACATGCTATAAATAGTCATGCTATAAATATACATTCTAAAAATAGGAGTCCCCTTGAACAATAGGAAAATATGGAAAATTTGCATGTACAACAAAACCCTCCCTGAAGCACAACTGAGGTGTGTATAGTATATGGGTCCCAACAATTTGTATCCATGTTAGGTAACCATGTACAAAATAATTATGGAAACAAAATATGAGGTAAAGAGGGAAAACATTATGCGAAGAACCCCCCCCCAAAATAGATTCCTACATATGTTAATTAAATGTAGCTATGTCCTTCAATCCCAAGAGATCTCACAAAGATGCAAACTTATACTTGGTGAAGAATTCTTTTATTGTGTCAAAACTTCTTGGGATCATTGAGATGAGCTCATTCTCCAACATGTTTCCTCATAGTTCATCATGTTTCTCAAATATACCCCTCAATGTGGTCCATACTTCATTTGGTATGGAAGTGTATTCTACGTAGAAAAGTAGATCCAGAGATATTGACAAGCATAACAACCCATATGCTTCATCCATCTCATTGAACTACTTTTCTTTCGCAATTACAGAGGTAAGTTCTAATTCAATTTTTGTTGTAATCATCAAGAGTCCTTTGATTCCTAGTAGAAGCTCAATTTTGGGATTCCATTCAAAGTAATGGCATGAGGATCACATGCATGGATTGTTCCATTCTCTATGTAATAGTCAATATTTTATGACCTACAAATAAAACACGTTCTTCTCCTTACTCACTTGCAAAGAAAATTAGTGCTTCTCCTTACAAGCTCAACATATGTTTTTCAAAGTAAATATTAGTTTCTTCTTACAAGATCCTTCTAAGCTATGATACCATCTAAACATTCTCACAAAAGAAAATATTTTAAAAGAAGAAACTAAATTGATAAGAACAATAATCTAGTTTCTAAGAGGTGTAACATACCTATCCTCTAGCTAAATAACATTATGTGTGGAATGTTCATGAATATTAATATTTTATACTTAGTTAAATTTTCTTGTAGCTTACTAATCACACCCATATTTATCCATTTGAATGATACAACAATTCTAAATGCATATAACAACATATATTAAAAATGTGAGTGAAACTACTCAAACAACCAACAAACACACAAAATTTATACAAATGATTTTCACAATGGAATGAACATAATAACAAAATAGAGAACTTATTTGTATGCATAATAACCAACTAGCTGCATACAAATGATGAACCTCCCAGCCATAGGAATTTTTGTTCATTTCCTCTCAACAATAGGCCACCCTCAAGTTGAGGCTATGAGTCGACAAGGAGATTTGATCCTATCACTATCCACTCTACACACACAACAACCCCAAACCCAAGTTCCACTATGTTCCCCACAACATGAACAACCCAAGGAATGGGATCCCCCTTCACTCTACACAATTCCCCGAGCCTCCTCACTTCCCTCCAAGGATCCAATGCACTTGGTTTACCATTAATCTTCCCAACTACTCCATGAGTGCTCACAATAGACTTCACAAGGCCCTTGAGCCATTTACTCAACAGAAAAATGCTTTACAACTTACAACCCTATTTATAGGCACACATGCCTCTTTTTAGCATAAAAAAGTCCAAAAAATGGATTCCTTCAAGATTAACATGGTTGGTTCTCTTCCCAACACTCAACTCCTCTCTTCCTATCCAAAATATGCATGTAAAACTTGTCTCTATTCTCCATACAAATTTATCTTCTTCTCCCTTGTTTTCTTGACTGTGACTCTTCCCAAAGATGATTGTACTTCATTCCATGCTCTCAATAACTATGGGATGTGACTCGTCACACACACCCTCTTACATGAGTTGAATAATTGGATTTTGGAACACTAAAAAAAAGTTAGAAGGTTATACATAATGATAATAATTTCAGGAATGTGGGTTGAATTAATACCCATGAATAATCCCCCTTTGGACCCCTTTCTCTTGTGGAATCATATCCCCCCATCATTTTATTCCCTCTCGTATCACAACCAACAATTATTATTTTTAATTAATTATTTCAATGCACAGAATATACCATTTATCCTCTAGCCATATAAAACCAATACAAGTTCTTCGCCTCAACACATCAAATCACCAACCGAAATCTCATTTATACAATTACATTATAATTCAAGGGGATTAAAATTGGGGATGTTACATTACCCTCCCCCTTGTTTTTTCACTCTCCTTAGTAAGTCCTAAAATATTTGATGTCCTACATCATATGGAATACAAAATGATTAAACAAATAAAGATAAAATAAAAATCCTTAAATATTTAAGATTTCTTTTTGCTTAGCATGTTTCCAAATTTCATATACCCTATCACATTCCATTATTAAAGAATCAATCCTTGTTAGTGACACTGGCATAAAGGCATCTAAGTATCCAATGTTAGTTTTTCTATTTTTGCATCCTCTATTATGTTTTGTCTTGAGAATTCTCTCTCACATGCCATTGTACTTGTAGGAATAGTAAGTATTGTTTGCCATAACTTTAACATGTTTGAAATATTTGTATGTAACTATGTGGAACAAACAAAATCCTCCAAAATATTTTATGGATGACCCCTCACAATTAACACAAAGAGTGTCAACAAATGCATGTAATTCTTTAAGAAAATACTCAAAACCAAACAATTTTTGATTTCTTCTCTCTCACATATAATATTTTGTAGGTGTTGAAAAATATCTTCTATCCAACGCTTTGAATTTTCTTCTCTACCATGAACATGTTGTACATAATGACAAGGACTAAATAAAATCACAAAGTTGAAAACAAAAAGATCATGGAATATTCCATTTAGACTATCTACAAGAGCTTGAACGTATTATTTTATAAGTTGTTTGTAAATCTCCAATGAACCATCAATGCAAGGTTTCTATGATTTCTTATCAACAGAGTCACCGTATGCATGTGGAATTGCTACAATTTACAATTCAAGCCTATCAAAAAGTTCACTTTTTTCAATAATTTCTAGATAACCAAATTTAGAGGCATTTAAAATTTATATAAGCAACATGTGTCATCTCACAAGATATAATCTTTTCTTTCACAAGACTTGAAGTTGATATTTACTTAAATTTGACATGAAATTGCAAGAAGCATGCATCTCTTGGACAATAGGACAATTGATTGTATTCTAAATTTGAGTTGTGTCCACCATATAGTGTCAAGGGGCCATGAAATATATAGTCCGTGGGCTACAAGTCTACAAACACATCTATTGACTTTTTCTAACTTGATCATGCCTTAACTAATGGAGGGTATCCTTAGTGATCTCGATTTATCTTTTACTCATGTAATTAATGTTTGAGGACATTTGAGGAGGTTCCATTATGGTGTTTCGATCACAGTGTAATGAAGATAATGTGAAACCTATCATCCTATGCTCCAGCTTCCAATGAAATTTTCAATATTTCTCAATGGATTACCATGTGTGTGTGTGTGGATACATGTGAATTTTCAGCTCTCCCATCAATTTGAAAGTTTTAGGAGTTAATTAGGCATCAATAATGATGTGGAAATTTTACAATTTCCAGTATATGAGAGCTAAATAAGGAAAAATGGGTAAATATTTGCCAAATATAACCACTTGTAAATTATAACATATGATTTGTTAACCACCAAGTTTTTAGTAGAACCTTTTCCATATCACATGCCTTAAGAATAAATATCAAAGAGATAATCAAATACATTATTTTCCCATCTTGCAATCTCACCAGGCTCAGTAAAAATGAAATTACATTATCTTTGTCTTTCTTCATCGCCTTCTCCTGCTGAGAGAATCATCTCTTCTATTTCTTGCACACCTTTGTCTGTTTGTTGCCATACTTATTGTCAAGTGATCGAATGAGCCCATTGATCATTGTAGTTCTTAAGGTAGAAATAATTTTTAAAAATAATCACTATATCTATGACTGCATTTAAACCTAAAGGAGTCTCATGCATTATCGCTTTGAGGCTATACCAACAAGCCTACAAATAATGGCATAAATATTTGATAAATCAATATGATTTAAATACTTATTCTTTGAGAGAATGTTTTAGAAATGGAAATGCCAAAATGAAAAAATCATCTTGATTCATGCTTTGTCTTATAAATTTATCAAGTAATAATTTGTTTTCATGTAAATATCTATTGATGAAGCATGAGCATATTGAAAGAAATGGAAGAGTAGACATGGTTTCCACACATCGACACTGTGTTTTGCTTGCTTTATCCAATAATGAAATAATACATATATAGTTATGTAAAGTTTTTCTTAAGATGGTACGTGTTGACGATACATGATGGTATGGTACCTCTTGGTGATGTCATGGTACATTGATTAGAATCACTATTGGATACCTTGGTATCTGGTTTGGTTACATGTTATGGTGCATATTTGAGGCTTTGTATATTGTTTTATGAGGTTGTGTCTCAATGATATTGAGGAACATGCTTGAGGCATGCGTTTGCGAGATTTGGTTTATAACTTGAGGCACATAATTCGACGCATGGTACATGTTCGTTGAGGTCTACTTGTTGAGATACATTGCCAGTGCATTTCTTGGTTTATTGGATTGGTACATGGTATGGTACAAGTGTTGATGTACATGGTTGATATGCAAGGTTGGAACTTGGTATGGTATAGGTGGTGATGATAAAGGTTTGGTGCATGGTTGATGCACTTGTTATGGTACATAGTTGATGGTACACGTTGAGGTATAGTTTGATGCATAGTTGATGCATGGTATAGGTTGGTACTTGATTGAGACACATATCTTGTGATGGTATGTGGTGATCTTCGTACATTCTTGGTAGAGGCATGTGTTGGTTATCTTGAGAATATGGTTTTAGATATGCTCTTGGTGATATTTGAATGAGTTTCACATGGATGAGAGCGGATATAGTATCGTGGATGAGACAGTGATTGGTTGGACAGGTTGATCAATGAAAGGTTAGATACAATTACAGGTTACAGGTTGATGTGACAATGATAGTGGTAGTGATAGTGGAAGTGACAATGGCAGTGATTGTGGTAGTGAAAGTTGGTCTACATTTATATTTCAGGGTGGAAAAATAGGGCAAGGAAA
>JASDQU010738471.1:19223-33608 GCA_032191745.1 Picea mariana | reverse complement strand
TTCTCCCATTTGGGTTTCCACCTAAATACTGGTGTAATATGTTCTTGATGTGTTATTCCACCACCCTTATTTATGAGGGTGGTGGTGGGGGTAGTAATAGAAAAAAAATTAACAAGTTTTATTTATTATTCTCGACACCCCCACCCTCATATGAGGTAAGTTTTCACTATTATTCCCCCACCCCAACCCTCATATGAGGGCATGGTTGGGGGGAATAATAACATAAACTTAACAAGTTTTCTCTGTTATTCCCCCCACGCCTACCCTCATATGAGGGAAGTTTTAATCATATGAGGGTGGGGATGGGGGGAATAATAGATAAAACTTATTAATTTTGGGGGGTAGGGGTAATAATAGAGAAAAAACATTAAGTTTTTTCTATTATTGCCCCCACCCCGACCCTCATATGATGTAAGTCTTCTCTATTATTCCCCCACCCCCACCCTGATATGAGGGTGGGGTGGTGGAAATAATAGGAAAAACCTATTAATTTTTTTCTATTATTCCCCCACCCCCACCCTCGTATCAGGTAAGTTTTCTCTATTATTCCCTCCACCCCCACCCTCATATGAATAGAATAATAGAGAAAACTTAGCTCATATGAGGGTGGGGGTGGTGGGAATAATAGAGAAATATTATCAAGTTTTTCCTATTATTCCCCCCATCCCCACCCTCATATATGAGGGTGGGGGTGGAGGAAATAATAAAGAAAACTTATTAAGGTTTTTCTATTACTACCCCCACCCGCCCACCCATGAGGGTGGGGGGATTAATAAAGAAAATCTGTTAATTTTTTGCTATTATTCCCCCCACCCTCATATATGAGGGTGGAGGTGGGATTAGTGTGGGGGGAATTATTCTCCCACCCTCATATATGAGAGTGGGGGTGGGGGAAATAATAGAGAAAACTTATTAAGTTTTTTCTATTACTACCCCCACCCCCCAACCCATGAGGGTGGGGGTAGGGGGAATAATAGAAAAAACTTAATAGGGGGAATAACAGAGAAAACTTCTTTATTTTTTTCTATTACTACCCCCACCCCCTCACCCATGAGGGTGGGGGTAGGGGAAATAATAGAGAAAACTTGTCAATTTTTTTCTATTATTCCCCACACCCCCACCCTCATAAACTTATTAAGTTTTTTCTATTATTACCTGCACCCTGGGGGTGGGGGGATTAATAGAGAAAACTTGTTAAGTTTATGAGGGTGGGGGTGGGTGAACTAATAGAAAAAAATTATCAAGTTTTCTCTATTATTCCCCCCACACTCATATTAAAGGGTGGGGGTGGGGGGAATACTAGACAAAACTTGTAAATTTTTCTCTATTATTCAAATATTCTTTTTGTATTCCCCCCCAACCTGGACCGTCATCTTAAAGGGGAATAATAGAAAAAACTTGTCAAGTTTTCTTTATTATTCAAATAATTTTTATCTATTCCTCCCCCACCCTGACCCTGATCTTAAAGGGTGGGGGTGGGGATAAGTTTTCTCTATTATTATCCCCACCCACACCCTCATATATGAGTGTGCGGGTAAGGTTTCTCTATTATTCCCGTTGATTAAGATTGTTTGTCATTGATGTCAACCCTTGAAGAAAGTCTGGTAGAAAATTATGGTAGCACAAAGGTTTGGGTAATGGACCCAAGTTTGTTTGATGTAAAGATGACTCATTATTTTCTTGTCATGGATGATAAGAAGTACAAATGCATGAAATCCAAAGTGGTCCCCTTATGGTTAAATCCCTCATGGAAGGATGGTTTGCGGATTGAGTTATCCTACAAGTATGGTTATAGAACCCATGCTTAATTGTGGAATAATGATATGAAGGTTAGTGAATTTGTCAATGAAACTATCTTAGATGGATATTTCTTGTCATGCCATTTCCAGTGGTATGTGGAACACCACTTAAGTCATCACAGCTAGAGATTTATGGCCATGTGAAGTTGGAGGACCCTCATGAGTCATCTAGAAGCCCCAAAAATTCAAAGTGTTCGCAAAAGAAATTGTTTAAATAATAAATTTAATGGAGAAATCCCTAGAATAAGGAAAGTGGCATGCTACATGAAAGTATAAATAAGAGGCAAGGCTCTCTCATTTCAATCACACTTGAATATCATTGAATATTTATTTTTGTGAAAGGTTATTTGGGCAGGTATTATTGATAGAGAAAAATTGTAGTAGAAAAAGTGCAGCATGAAAAGTGTGGCAGAAAACGTGCAGTAGGAAAACTACAACAGAAAACATGTGGCAGAAAAAGTGCGACAAAAAAATCGTGGAAAAAAAAATCGCAGGAAAAAAAGTCTGGCAAAAAAATCACGGCAGAAAAAGTGCGACAGAAAAATCGCGGAAAAAAAAGTGTGGAAAAAAAATTGCGGCAGAAAAATCATGGCAGAAAAAGTGCAGCAGAAAAATCATGGTAGAAAAAGTGTGGCAGAAAAATCGTGGCAGCAACATGGTTGGGGTCTATTTATGAGAAATATGGCACATCTTGTTTGAGGTATGTTTTGTGAGCGGGTTTATCTTTTGAGATGGTATTGGATGTATAGTATTGTTGCATATATCAGATTTGTTGAGGGATACAATTGGTATTTTATTGTTAGTATTTGGCATATGGGTATTGGTCTTTTGGTTGTGATGTGTTGCTGAAGTTGTTGGTTTAGCTTGAGGCTACATAATAATGAGGTTGTGGCACATGGTTTGATGTAATGATTTATGGTATTTGGTTTATGGATAGAGTGATGAATTGTTAGATAACTTTTGATGGTTATATTAGTGTATGTATTTGGCATATGGTTGAGGTACATGTTGGGTACATGGTTGCGGCAAGTAGTTGATGAGTTGGCACACACATGAGGTGTATAGTTGATGAATTGACAGATACATGAGGTGTATAGTTGATGATGTTGGTACATCTTGATGATTCAAGGTTGATGCATGGTACATGTTGGTTCCGGTTATTGGTACAGGTTGTTTGGTGTAGGTTGATTGGTACAAGTTGTTACAGGCTATTGGTACAGGTTTATATTGGTAGTGGTTGATTCAGTGATAGTGATAGGTTGTTTACATTTGGCATTTATATTTCAGGGAGGTTGGACGGGGCAAGGATAGGTGGTTGTAGCCAATTTCTAGTTGTAGCCGAGGAACATAGGGGGTTGTAGCCTCCTTCTAGTTGTAGCCAATGAATTGGGGAGTTGGATCTTCCCTTAGGTAGTAGCCTGAAAAACTAGGGGTTGGAGTCTCCTTCCAGTTGCAGCTAGAAAACAAAGGAATTTGATGCTTCCAATGAATGTAATTCTTCAAGACATATAAGAAAAAACATTTTGTGGTTTTCTCCCGCATTGGGTTTCCATGTAAAAACACTGGTGTACTGTGTATGTGTGTGATTTCTCATTTGTTCATTGTTTATTTACTCTGTAACTATTGGATGATAATGCTACATTGATATAACACTTGCATTTTTGGTGAAAAATGATTAAATTTCTGTATTATTGATTCACCCTCCCTCTCAGTAATCCAACAATTTGTTTCAGGGAAGGTTCCTTTAGAAATCAGTTTAACCACTGAAAGGTAGATCATGGAGAGAAAAAAACATGTATAAAAATGGAATACCATAGTTTGATGGACAAAAGTTTTCATTTTGGAGCATAAGGATGAAAACATATATATAGGCACAGGGATATGAAATTTGGGAATCAATTGTAGATGGATACACATCACCAACAGTTTCCTTGGCAAATGAAAAAGCCATAAAACTCGATCAGAGTAACTCCAAAGCCACTAATGCACTTTTGAATGGTCTTGGAGAATCGATATTCACCAAAGTTTCACATTGTAAATCTGCTAAAGAGATTTGGGAAAAACTTCAAAATATTTATGAAGGAGATTCAAAAGTCAAAGAAACAAAGCTTCAAACTTATAGAAGTCTGTTTGAACAAGTAAAGATGAAGGAAGATGAGAATATTGTAGCTTACTTTTTACGAGTCAATGAAATAGTAAATGTAATCATGGGATCGGGAGAAGAAATCAAAGAATCTGTAATTGTTCAAAAGGTACTAAGATCTCTTCCTATGAGATTTGACCCTAAGATATCAACACTAGAAGAAAGAGCATAATTGAACTCAATAAGCATGGAAAAATTACATGGAATCTTCATAGCATATGAAATTAGAAATGAATAGGAAAATCCAAATATAAAAGAAGCAGCCTTCAAAGCATCTAAAAATTTAAAGAAAAAGGGAAAGAAAAAAGAAAAATAACATAACATCAACAGTGACATCTTGGAAGATGATGAAGAAGTGGCCAACTTTGTCAAAAGATTGAACAAAGGAACCAACAACATGTATAGCGGTAATCTTCCTTTGATTTGTTTTAATTGTGATGGTATTGGTGATTTTTGTAACAAATGTCCTCATAAGAAAAAGAGAAATGATGAAGGTTACTCAAATAAACAAACATATAAAGGAAACAAAACCACAAAGAAAGATTTCAAGAAAAGCTTATGCACCAAAGAGGACATCTCATCATCAGATGAAGATGAATCTAGTGACAGTGAGACATAAAGAGTTCTATTCATGGCAGTAGAAGACTCTGATAAAAAAGACTTTGAAGAAGAATATGAAGAGGTCGAAGAAGAATATGAGGAAACCAAAGAATAATATGAAGAGGAAGAAGTTGACTACCGAGAAGAATTGATGTGTGCCACAAAAGTTATCAGAAGAGAAAAGAAGAAAAAAAAGAAACTACAAGAGGAACTAGGAAAGAAAGAAGACACACAAGAACTAGAACAAATGATCACAAATTTGAAGGCTCAAATAGAAGAAGATAAAAGAATTGAAGAAGCACTCAAAGGACAACTAGAAGAAAAAGACAAGATCATTGGAAATTTGGAAGCAGAGATTGTTAGATTAAGAAAATATCTTCAAAATAAAAATGTGCAGAAGAACTAAAATTTTTTGGATGACATTATCAATAGTCAAAAACCTCATCATGACAAGTCCGTGATTGGATACAATCAAACAAAAAAGGGATCAAGCTCCCAAACAATAGATCAATAAATAAATCCAAAAAACTATGCAGAAAAAATCAAAGGGGATAGGAAGATCTACAAGGAAGATTACAAGGAGACTCCTCCACCGAGAAGATTCATATTTTAGAATCAACAACTGACACATAGGCCTCAATAAGTAGAATAATTCATAAGAGTACCTCCTTTCATAAGATCTTCAACTCCCAGGTATCAAACTATCTTTTTTGGTTTACGTTATGCATGTAATAATTTTGGACATAAAGATGTGAATTGCATGGATAACAATAGGAACATAAACAACTTTGAAAGTCATACACAAAAGGGTTATCCAAGAATGCCTAGTGAAAATGATGTAGGAGCATCCATCACGACAAGTAAAACCAACGTGGAAGCAAAAGACAGATGGAAGACGTCCAGCGCAAGTTTTTGAATTTTAAATTTTCCCTTGAAGTTGACGCGCTGAACATAAATGAGATCATTTAATTTGGTGCCTTGGTGAGAATGTAATAATACCTCAATTCATACACTCTCGTCTGAGATAGACAAAGGCATTTATAGTAGTAGTTGCAGGTAGATAGAATTGAATTCTTAGATTAGACAATTCTAGAAGAAAGAGGGAAAACCGGGATATAGACACCCTCATTTGTATCATTGTAATGATTAACAGAAAAAAGGAGAATCCGGAGCATAGGAGAATAGCAGAGAGTTGTAGAAACACCCATGTATAGATCTTGAATTAATAGAAGTTGATTCAGATTCATGACTGTTGTGTTATTCTCTGTGTATGCATGTTAAATGCTATGAATATTACTTCCTGTTATGCATTTGTTGTCATGTTGTGTGTATGATTTCATGTGTCGAGATTGAAATCTGAGAGGAAGTGAGGTGAGTTACAATTGTTTCTCTTTTGAGTGAGGATTCCTGCAAGGAGTGCAGTTGGAGTTGTCCGCAAGGAGTGCGTTGACAGAAGGCTCAGAGAGTAAACTCTTGTTCTCAAAGCACTCTGAAGTGAAAGTGGGTTGCTAAAGCCATGCAAGGAGTGCGCAGGCTAAGGAGAGTCTCAGTCGTGGAAACTGGGCAGAAGCTTTGGAGGACTGCTGCTACGGGCATACGCAGAGTCAAAGAAAGCTCGAACAGTTGAAGTGTTCGCAGGTTTTCTGCAAGGAGTGCGTGCAAGGAACCTCGTGGAGGTTGAAGTAATCTAGTAAATCTCAGGAACGGTAGGCCTCTAAGTCGCTGAAGATCAGCGTAGATAAGTGTGACTTGAAGTTGAAGGAAGCTACTATCAGAAGTCGGAGAGAAGCATCACAGGTTGGCGAAGGAATCTCGTGGAGAGATACACTTTTCTCCTTTCATGGGTTACACAAGGAAGAACGGATGGTCAAAATCATCTGAGGAGATTTCGTGAAGTCTTGAGGATCGTTAGATTTTGCAGAGGTGTAAGGAGGTTACAGCGAGAAGATTTCGAAGATTTCGAAGCTTAGGAGAGGCAGAGCTGTCGATCCAGAGTCACGGGAGCCATCAGATCTACACATGGTCTCATGTATCGGGGACTCGTGAGTTGAAGCCCCAAAGTTTGCGCAGCCAGAGCAGCGATATTGCGAGACGCGATACCCCTACAAGATCAGAGTCGTTCGTTGTGGAGGATGCGTGTAAGGAGATTCTCTCATGTCGCAAGCTCAGATATCGGAGGTCTAAAAGGGAAGTCCTTTAGCGCCATGAGTGGTGAAGTAGCAAGAAGGTTGTGAGTTGTCCATCTGAAGAGGACAAGTGTCAGAGATCGAGAGATCTCGCGAAATCGAAAGTTCGCAGGGTGAACGCCCAAGTGTTTAGTGTCGAAAGTCGCGAGACGTGAGGTCACGAAGCAGCAAAGTGGTGAGAGGCTAGGAACCGTCCATCTGGGGAGGACAGGTGGAGGAGATCTAGAGATCTCGTGAACTCGAGAGTTCGCAGGGTGAGAACCCAAACATTGGGTATCCCAAGTTGTGAAGATGCGAGAAGTGAGAAGGAGGATAACCGTTGGATCCGGAACACAGGAAGACCGTTGGATCCACACGTGGGATCGCGTATCGGGACCTCGCAAGAAAAGGATCGAGATGTTGGGCGTGGGGATCGCGAGATTGCGAGAAGCGATATCCTGATAGCTAGAGGTAGTGTGGGCCATAGAGGAGCGCAAGTGGAATACAGGTGGCACGAAGCCTCAGGATCTCACAGCGAGAAGTCCCGAAGTATTGGTGTTAGGATTTGCGAGTCGCAAAGTGTGAGATTGAAGTTCGTGTGGATGTGTGGCAGAGCATAAGGTGGGACCGCGTAGTCGACGGGTGGACACATGCTGCCTGGAGATAGAAGTCAACATTTCGTTGAATTCTCACACCTTGGGGTTTCGTGGAATAGGAGGGAGAAAGCTCGACGGTTCAACCGGCGAGGTTACGAGGTTGCGAGGTTGTGAGAGACTCTAACATTTAAGTCGAGCCTACAGTTATGTGTGGAGAGAGCACTAACCAAGGAAGGAGCCATACCTGTATCGCCAGTTCGGGTATCGCAAGATTTGAAAGGAAGAGTTGGAGGCTTTGAGTCACGAACTCGTGAGATAGCGAGATTCAACTGATCTCCCGATGATAAAGGGGAGACCTTGGGGGAAGATTTCTATGGGTGCAGATTTCTCGATAGGGAAATAGAAGGACCTTGGAGTTCTTCGGGTGAGAAGGAAGAAGATACTGTGAGAGCGGACGTGCCCGTGGTTGGCGTGCGCCTGCATCAAGTGGTATCAGAGCTATTTACTTGTCTATATATTTTAGGCAAGAGAGGCAGGAGGAGATAAGAGAGCACTCTGATACACACGTCAAGTGGTATCAAAGCTATTTACTTGTCTATATATTTTAGGTAAGAGAGGCAGGAGGTAAAGAGCACTCTGATACACATGTCAAGTGGTATCAGAGCTTAGAAAAGCTTCTTTGCTTTTTATAGAAGAGGACAAGGAGAATTCACCATGCCGCCAAGGAGAAGATGTATACAGTCAACTAATCCAGAGGAGGAAAGGGAATTGTCCAGAGAAAGAGAAATGTCCAGAGAAAGAGGTAGTCAAGGACATAATCTAGACGTGGAGATAGAAATATGAAATCTCCATGCCAAAATGGAGGACATGGAGACATCACGAAGGCGAAAGGTTGATGCAGAAGATATCAGTGAATCCAAGGATGAAGGTGATGTTGGACAGGAAGAAGAAGAAATCCCAGTGGAAGATGCAACCAATGAGCATTTAATTAAGGCTATCGCTCAGATGAGTTCGAAAACAAAGATGGACATTCCATCTTATGAAGAGAATCTGGATGCGGAAGAGATGCTAGACTCGATTAGAGCTCTTGACACTTACTTCGATTATGAAGATATCGAAGATGATAAGAAGGTCAAACATGCCGTCATAAGATTAAAAGGACATGCATCTTTGTGGTGGGATGAACTGCAAGCTGATAGGCATTGCCAAGGCAAACAAAAGATTAAGAGATGGGACAAGATGATTGCAAAGATGAAGGCAAAATTCATTCCCAGGGATTATCAAATTTCTCTGTTCAGAAGGATGCAGAACCTGAGACAGAAGCTGATGATAGTAAAGGAGTACACTGAGGAGTTTTATAGCTTGAATATCAGAGCAGGTCATCATGAAAGCAATGATGAAAAGGTGGCCAGGTATATGAATGGCCTGAGGTATGAAATTCAGGATGAACTAAATATGGAAACCATCTGAACGGTGGAGGATGCTTACCAATTGGCTCTGAAAGCAGAAGAGAAGCTAAGCCATAAACAAAGTTAGAGGGGCAGAGGCAGAAGTCAGCCCAAAGGCAAATCGGTTGCCCAAGATAAATACTAGAAGCCCAAGGATGACTGGAAGAAACCTCAGACTCAGATAGATAGAGGTGGAAGTTTGCAGCGAGGGAGATATGCTGAACAAAGAGAACAACATACTGAGTAGAAAGGAGGATATGCTGATAATAATAGATTTCCTCGTACCAGAGGTAGAGGAAGAGGAAGAGGTGGAGTAATCACATGTTTCACATGTGGGAAAAATGGGCACAAGTCATTCGAGTGTCCAGAGAAAAAGAGAGAAGCTGGAGAGACTCACATCGCTGAGGTACAGAGGCGAGATGCTAAAGCAACATACGTCGAAGGCAGAAGATCGTTGGTGATGCGAAAAATCCTTTTGACGCCAGAGAAGGAGATGGAAAATTCAGTGCAAAGGAACAGTCTTTTCAGGACTGCTTGTAAGACCAAGGATAGAGTGTGCAAGGTCATCGTGGATAGTGGAAGCACCGATAATCTCGTTTCAACCGAGATGGTAGAAAATTTGGAGTTGGAGACAACTGATCATCCAAGTCCATACAAAGTTTCATGGCTATAGAAGGGACATCAGGTAAATGTCACTAAACAATGCTTAGTTGACATTAAGATAGGAGGATATAATGATAAGAGTTTATGTGATGTTATTCCTATGGATGTCTGTCATTTATTGTTGGGTAGACCATGGCAATATGATAGGAATGTCATTCATGATCGAAGGATGAATACATATACCTTGAGAAAGAATGGGAAGACTCATATGTTGTGTCCAATTGAAGATAAAGAGGTGAAGCCGGAAGTAAACAACATAGTACTTCTCATGAGTGGGAAGGAACTTCTTACAGAAGTTAAGAAGAAGGAGGATCCACAATTCTTTGTGGTCAGAAAACTGAGAATTGTTCTAACTAGCACAAGAGTGGATGATTTGCTAGGAGAAGTTCAGGAACTGCTGGAAGAGTTCACTGATATTGTAGTGGATGAATTACCTCATTCGTTACCACCGATGAGAAGCGTGAGTCACCATATAGATCTCATACCAGGAGCTAGTTTACCAAACAAAGTCGTGTACAGATTGACGTCGCAGGAGAATGAAGAAGTTAAAAGACAGGTCGAGGAGTTGTTGGACAAAGGTTTGGTCAGGGAAAGTTTGAGTCCGTGTGTTGTTCCAACAGTGCTCAGTCCGAAGAAAGACGGAGGCTGGAGGATGTGCAATGATTCAAGAGCCATCAACAAGATAACTATCAGGTATAGATTCCCATTGCCAAGAATGGATGATCTGATGGATTTCTTAAGTGGAGCAATTTTTTTTTCAAAGATAGATTTGAAGAGTGGATATCATCAGATTCATATGAGAGAGGATGAAAAATGGAAAACAACATTCAAGACAAATGAAGGTTTGTATGAATGGTTGATGAATGAAGTGTTGAAGGAATTCATTGGTAAGTTTGTCATTGTTTATCTATATGACATATTGATTTTCAGCAAAACGAAAGCCGAACATCTGAAGCATTTAGCTGCAGTAATGAGGAAGCTACAGCAAGAGAAGTTGTTGATCAACATGAGGAAATATTCATTTATGAAGACGGAGCTCATTTACTTGGGATTTGTCATATCGGAGAATGAACTAAAGATGGATCCAAGTAAAGTGGAGGTAATCAAGAATTGGCCATCACCAAGGAACGTATTTGAGGTGAGGAGTTTTCATGGACTGGCTAGTTTCTACCGAAAATTCATTAGAAATTTCAGTGGGATTAGTGCAACAATGATGGACACAGTGAAGAAAAGACATAAATCTTTTCACTGGACGGAAGAAGCTGAGAAAAGTTTCAATTTATTGAAACGAAAGATTACGAAACAACCAATTCTGGTGTTGCCAGATTTTAAAAAGACATTTCAGGTGAAATGTGATGCAAGCAGGTTTTCCATAGGAGCGGTATTGAGCCCGGAAGACAAGATGATTGCATATTTCAGCGAGAAGCTGAATGAGGCAAAAGAAAAGTACTCCATGTATGATAAAGAATTTTATGCCATCATACAGGCATTGAAGAAATGGAGGCACTATCTGATTCCAAAGGAATTTGTTTTATATAGTGACAACCATGCATTACAATTTGTGACTCAATAGGAAAAGTTGAATCAGAGGCATGTTAAATGGGTAGAATACATGCAAAATTTCACTTTTGTAATAAAGCATATTTCTGGTACTGCTAACAAAGTTGTTGATGCTTTGAGCAGGAAAATTTTGTTGTTGCAGGAGTTCAAAGTCAGGACATTAGGCTTTGACGATCTTAAGGACATGTATGCAGATGATTCAGACTTTAAGGAAGCTTATGAAGCAGCTGAGAATCTAGTTCTCAGAGACAGAAGTCAATGGATAGAGTATGTGATCCAGGACAGATTATTGTTCAAAGGAAATCAACTGTGTATTCCGAATTGCTCCATGAGGGAGAACTTGTTGAAGGAAAAGCACAGTGGAGGATTGGCAGGACATTTTGGCCATGATAAGACATTTGCAAATATGAGCGAGTCATACTTTTGGCTAGGGATGCGGTCAGAAGTCAAGAAATTTGTGGATAGATGTAGGATTTGCCAGCATTCAAAAGGCAGGAAGCAGAATGCGGTTTTTTATCAACCATTACCCATACCTGAGAAGCCGTGGGATGAAATTAGCATGGATTTTGTATTGGGATTGCCGAGGACACAAAGAGGTGTTGATTCAATCTTTGTGGTAGTTGATAGGTTTTCTAAGATGGCACACTTCATTCCATGTCAGAAAACCATCAATGCTACTCACATCACAAATTTGTTTTTCAAGGAGATTGTTGGACTTCATGGATTGCCGAAAAGCATAGTTTCAGACAGAGACACAAAATTCATAGGGTATTTCTGGAGAACATTGTGGAAGAAACTGGGAACTAATTTGATGTTTAGTTCTGCTTATCATCCTCACACGGATGGACAAACAGAAGTGGTCAACATAAGTCTGGGAGACTTATTGAGGAGCTTGGTGGCAGAGCACCATAGCAGTTGGGATACCATATTACCGCAAGTAGAGTTCGCATACAATGATTCAATGAACATGATCACAGGAAAAAGTCCATTTCAGATTGTATATGGAATGAAAATGAGAGAAGTTTCTGAATTAAGGGATTCAGAACAGACTGATACTAGTAGTGCTAGTGAAGGAGCATTCGTTGAAGCGATGAAGGAACTTCACAGTCAGGTGAAGGAGCGACTATTGAAGTCAAGTCAGTAGTACAAACGCAGAGCAGATCAGCATCGGAGACAACTTCAGTTTGAAGTTGGTGATCTGGTTCTAGTGCATTTGAGGAAGGAGAGGTTCCTGAGAGGAACATACAACAAGCTGAAGATGAAGAAAATTGGGCCATGTAAGGTCTTGAAGAAGATGGGACAAAATGCTTATGAAATTGAAATACCAGATGGGATTGGAATATCTCTGATATTTAATGTTTCTGATTTATATCCATATAAAGTTGATGATGCAGGAGAAGAAAGTGATGATCAACTGTAGATCTAGTGGCAGAAGCATATGCCAGTTGCAGAGAAGCCACAGATGGAGCAGATACTGAATAAATGAGTGGGGAAGAAAACCAGAAGGAAGGAATATTTTGAATATTTGGTCAAGTGGAAGGGACATCCAGTTGAAGATGCCAGCTGGGAGACCGAAGCAAAAATTTTGAAGCAGGGACATACCGTGCAAGAGCTCATGGACAGGAGCCCATGCAAATTTTCAATCGAGGGAGTATGATGCAGGAGCATCCCTCACGACAAGTAAAACCAACGTGGAAATAGAAGACAGCTCGAAGACATCCAGCGCAAGTTTTTGAATTTTAAATTTTCCCTTGGAGCTGACGCACTGAACATAAATGAGATCATTTAATTTGGTGCCTTGGTAAGAATGTAATCATACTTCGAGCCATACGCTCTCGTCTGAGATAGACTAAGGCATTTATAGTAGTAGTTGCAGGTAGATAGAATTGAATTCTTAGATTAGACAATTCTAGAAGAAAGAGGGAAAACTGGGATATAGACACCCTCATTTGTATCATTGTAACGATTAACAGGCAAAAGGAGAATCCAGAGCATAGGAGAATAGCAGAGAGTTGTAGAAACACCCATGTATAGATCTTGAATTAATAGAAGTTGATTCAGATTCATGGTTGTTGTGTTATTCTCTGTGTATGTGTGTTAAATGCTCTGAATATTACTTCCTGTTATGCATTTGTTGTCATGTTGTGTGTATGATTTCATGCGTCGAGATTGAAATATGAGAGGAAGTGAGGTGAGCTACAATTGTTTCTCTTTTGAGTGAGGATTCCTGCAAGGAGTGCAGTTGGAGTCGTCCGCAAGGAGTGCATTGACAGAAGGCTCAAAGAGTAAACTCTTGTTCTCAAAGCACTCTGAAGTGAAAGTGGGTTGCTAAAGCCATGCAAGGAGTGCGCAGGCTAAGGAGAGTCTCAGTCGTGGAAACTGGGCAGAAGCTTTGGAGGGCTGCTGCTACGAGCATACGCAGAGTCAAAGAAAGCTCGAACAGTTGAGGTGTTCGTAGGTTTTCCGCAAGGAGTGTGTGCAAGAAACCTCATGGAGGTTGAAGTAATCTAGTAAAGCTTAGGAAGGGTAGGTCTCTGAGTCGCTGAAGATCAGTGTAGATAAGTGTGACTTGAAGTTGTAGGAAGATGCTGTCAGAAGTCGGAGAGAAGCGTCACAGATTGGCGAAGGAATCTCATGGAGAGATACACTTTTCTCCTTTTTTGGGTTACACAAGGAAGAAGAGACGGTCAAAATCATCTAAGGAGATTTCATGAAGTTTCGAGGATCATCAAATCTTCCAGAGGTGCAAGGAGGTTACGACGAGAAGATTCCGAAGAGTTCGAAGCTCAGTAGAGGCAAAGCCATCGATCCAGAGTCACATGAGCCGTCATATCTACACGTCGTCTCATGTATCGGGGACTCGCGAGTTGAAGCCCCAAAGGTTGTGCAGCCAGAGGAGTGATATCGTGAGACGCGATACCCCTACAAGATCAGAGCCGTTCGTTGTGGAGGACGCATGTAAGGAGATTCTCTCATCTCGCAAGCTCGGATATTGGAGGTCCGAAAGGGAAGTCCTTTAGCTCCACGAGTAGTGAAGTAGCGAGAAGGCTGTGAGCCATCTATCTGAAGAGGACAGGCGTCAAAGATCGAGAGATCTCACGAACTCGGAAGTTCGCAGGGTGAACACCCAAGTGTTTAGTGTCGAAATTCGCAAGATGTGAGGTCACAAAGCAACGAAGTGGTGAGAGGCTAGGAGCCGTCCATCTGGGGAGGACAGGTGGAGGATATTGAGAGATCTCGCGAACTCGGGAGTTCGCAGGGTGAGAACCCAAACGTTGGCTATCCCAAGTCACGAAGACGCGAGAAACGAGAAGGAGGATAACCATTGGATCCGCATGTGGGATTGCGTATTGGGACCTCGCAAGAAAAGGCTCGAGAAGTTGGGCACGGGGATCGCAAGATTTCGAGAAG
>JASDQU010738470.1:300076-319261 GCA_032191745.1 Picea mariana | reverse complement strand
ATTGTCTTCAAGGATGTGCAATCTCTCATTTTGCCTTATGCATTAGTTAATTGCATCCTTTCATTCTTTCAGTATGCATTATGTTGCTTGGGTGTGTATAATAAGTTTATGTTGGGTATGTATATGTTGTAATTAGGAGTCGTGTGATGGAGTTGTGCCAACGATAATATAGTATGGGATAGAAAAAAACAAAGTTTCATTTATATCAACATTGTTTGAATACAATGCCTTGAATTGAAAAGGAAAGTAAGACCCGGGAATTGATTAGGAAATACCTTATAAATGGGGCATGAATACATACTAATCAATACTTTAACTTGCATCCAAGGGAAATGAGGTGACCAAAAAAAAATACCTTTGTAAAAAAATCCACATGGCATGTGGCTAGTCTAAATATAAAACATCTTCATGCTTGAGGAGGATGAGTGTATACATTTCCAAAGTATGTTGAGTTTCCTACATTTTATTGATCCAAGTAGGTTAAGTTGCATGCATTTGCTTGATGCCATTTCAATGCTTGCATCCAAGGGGGAATAGGGAGACCATAGTTCTAACTTGTGTGCAATACACCTGGAACAATTGGAGGTGTTGCAAATGAGCATTTCATATTTGTCCCTAAAATAATAGTAAGAGAGTGGGTAAGTGATGCAACCAAATGATAGTTGGGGATTTATCAAGTCTTCGGAGATTCGTGTATGCTTTTCAATTTGATTAACTAAATTGGTCAACATTATCTTTTGTTCAAGTTCATTTGTACTCTTGTCAAGCTCCTCTTTTCTCTCTTGCTCCTTTTGAAGTTTCTACAATGCCTTCCATTGTTTTTTTTCATGCCTTGCCAATAATTTTTGGTGCTATTTTTCTTCCCTTTCCCTTTCTCTTTGAATCATTTCTTTCTTTTGTTGTTCTATTACAATAATCCTTGCTACCCTCTTCTCATTTTCAAGATCCATCTTATTCTTTTTTTTTAATTATAGCGTATATTTTTCTTTTGTTCTACCTTAGCCAAGAGTATGTTGTAATCCCGTGATGTTAGTAACTATGAACTCATATTGAATTGAAGAAGATTTGGTGATCTTGTCCCTACTTTATTTGTCACTCTCTCCACTAGCAACCTTAAAATTTGTCCAAGTAATGGTTTGATACTTGGTTGATTATGAGGATAATCTAGAAGTTATGATTCTTCTTCATTGGCTTCTTGATTTGGTTATTCATTGCCTCCATTATGTTCTTCCACACCTAAGAACTACACATAATAAGGAACAACTTCATTGTTGTTCAAATTTGTTATCAACTAAGGCATATTGAAGATTTCTTCATTAGTGCTAGTAACAATATCTCTATTCATATTCATCATGGATTTTGCTAACCACTCAAGCTAGGTTACTTAGCTTGGAAATGTCAATTGTTCATTCATGTTTGACAAAATAGGTATTCCAATAGAGGACGAACACCTTCAGTAACCACTCACACAAACAGATCAAATATTAACACACTAATGTTTTTATGTGGAAAAACCCTTGTGGGGAAACATCCACTGCCCTAGACAATGTGGCCACTTGGGGAAATTTATTAATGCAAAAGAAAATTATTACAAGAGATTTTTTCACAATTGATCATCATCAAATGACCCTACATGTTCTTTAAATGGAGATCATGAACCAATCAGGTGTTAATCCACAGATCAATGTATCTGTTAAGATCGAGGAGAATATGAGTCGTCAGATCACTCTATGTCAGGAACATATTGTGATTGTTGGATTACAAATGCATACTAATGCATACTAAAAAAACACACTTTAACCTAATGACAAGTTAGGCCAAGTAGATCTTAACTAACTCCTAAGTGTCTAAATATCTTAACATCCCCCCTTAAGAACTATTTGGGATAGGATTGAAGAATTTAAAAAGGTGACATAATAGGAAAATGAAGGAGGCATTAGAGCCTATCCCCCTTTAATGACAAATTCTTGAACTCCTAACATAGATCGAAGTTTTGAAAACTTCGCTTTTGTAAGTACTTTGTGAAAATTTCAGCAACTTGATCTTCTATAGGGAAAACAAGCACTTAAATAACTCAATCATGAATGAGATTTCTAATGAAGTGCAATTGTAGCGTGATGTGTTCGTTGTGCTGATGTTGAAATAGATCTTTGGCGAGCTTGATGGCACTTTGATTGTCGCACCAAAGGGTGGTTGGATGCTATTGTTTGAATCCAAACTCTGAAAGGATTTGTTGAAGCCACAAGGCTTCTTGACTTGCATTAACCATTGCTTTGTACTCTAATTTTGTTGAAGAAAGTGTAATAGTATGTTGCTTCTTACAAGCCCAAGTGATAGGTCCAAAACCAAGGTTGAAAACATTAACTACAGTAGACTTTTGATCATCAAGGTTGTAATCAGTGAAACCAACAAACAAGGGAGTCCCCACTGAACTTTAATGTATCCCAAATTGAATTGTACCCCGGACATACCAAAGTATCCTTATTGTAGTGTACATGTAACCTGATTCTTGAAGTCACTAGATTGATTTTCTATTGTAAGTGGAAAGTATATCTATGTGTCCTTTCCACTGTATCCCTCAAAGCTATATAATTTAACTTCAACCACCACTCCAGATGAAATAATGACGAATCTGTCATCATCATTTACATCCATAAGAATTTATGTCCTCTTAGGACGAGATTCCATTCCCTCGCTATCGGTCCCTACATAATATTAAAAAAATGGTAAATCAAGTGTTTAAAACTTGTTAATGATTAATGTTAAGAAATTCATTTTTAGTAAAAGTTAAAGTAAAACTTCATGTTGATTACCTTTCGATCCACCTATTTCCTCTCTTTGCAACATTTTCATAAAGCTTTTATGCTCTTTTGCACTCAAATTGTGAATAGTCTTATCAAGTTTCTTCAAGCTTTTTCTCTACATGACTCGCATTAACCAATACATATCATTAATTTAAACTTAAAAATATTTCAAAGATATTAAATTTGTAATCAAACTTAAAGAACTTGCCTCCCTCTCTTGTTAGGATGAGCTACCATTGCACTCGTTGGAATAAGATTTTTTCTTTGAACTTCTATCAACCATCTTATATAAAAAAAAAATCAGGAATCATCATAAATAGAAATTATAAATTTTTTATACAAACTATTATTTCGATGCACGTCATTAAACAGAATGCCCCGAGGCATCAAACATATACATGCACTAATGTGTACTGTTAGTAATTGCACATTGCTAGCCCATACACATATGATACTAAAATCAATACTACTTATATTTTCAACCAATCATTTCTTTTAATAGATATATGCACCTGGTGTGGTTTTTTGTAAAGTGAACACGAGGTCGCTACCTATGTACAATGCACCCTGATGCAATTTTCTTTTGCAGTGCACACCGCGTACTGTAAAAAAGTTTTTTCATAAAATCATTGACAACAATAGGTTTATAGGGTTTGATATCTAATGGTATGAGTGGTACCAATGCAATGGATACCAATTGCCCCATATACAACTAAATAAACCCTATAAAAATCTATTGCTTAAAAAAGTAAACCCTATAAAAATCTGTTTCTTAAAAAAAGAGGGGAACCAAAAGAAACAACAAGAACGCTAGGGATTTCAATACCGAAGGTAACTATGAAACCCTTTTATTTTTTTTAACATGCATTTAAAATAGTTTGAATCAAATAAGGAAAGATTAAAAAGATTGGTAGAATGAAATCGCATACCTGAAATTTCTTCTCTGTAGATTTGTATGTTCCCTACATATCCCTTCCAAATTTGGCTCTTCAAAAAAATATACCTGCTCCAAAGTCTTTGGTGGTAAATATTTCTTCCACAAATCTTCCCTCTAAATTCTGCTAAAAAAATAAAATAATGAATAGTGTTTTAATTTATAAACAAATACATTTCAAAAAATGAAATTCCCACTATTTTTTTGGTGTTTTTTCAATGTATATATCGTAACAATGTGCTACAAAGTGCATCGATACATTTTTTTTATGTTAAAACACTTAGTAAACTATATATTTGAAAAAATAAATTTGTCTTTAAATCAATGCGCCACACAGATAAATGCGCCCCAGTGCGCATATACGTAAAAACGCATCGATGCCAATTTTATCAATAAATAGAAATGCAAACCTCTGCAATTAAAATTTATGGATATTTTGCTTTGTGGAGGTTCTAAGGGAGGTCACGATTCGATGTGTTTCATAGTGTAACACACCGATGCATTCTATATATACAGACGCACCATTGCATTTTATATACACAGATGCACCTGTGCATAAGAAAATAATTAAAAACACTGATAACTTTTAATATCAAATTCATGCAAGTAATGATGAGGGTTTTGGCTCAAATGCAGGGAAAAGAAGGTTATAATATCAATTAGCCAATTCTTCAAATTCCATCTCATTCCATATCGTTGCAATTTTGTCAACTTCTCTCACATCGTTTGAAATAAGTCTAGATTTTATTTATAATCCATTTATCTTATTGAATTTATGTCATTTATGCACATTCATTTGAATAATTGTTCATTGAATTTTGTAGGATCATAATTCAGAATCTAGTTTGGATGCACTAGATATTCCACCAATGAAAAAAYGTTKCAAACTCTTCTYAGGAGAAAGATACYGCRGGAAAATGTTTGATRGACAGTTKCTTTACCCTRCCAATTGTAACATGCCATCTTCTAGTAACMTGTAGCCTAGGTCAACGATATTACATCGTGAATTGGATCTCTTTTATGACATGTCAGTGGTATGTGGTTGTTCAAAATGTAAAGGGTTGAAGAAGAACTCTCGGCATGACACATTGTCCCSTTATATTAATGATCAAATACCCAAAGCTGATGGTCTAATACCTCCCACTATGTTYAAGAATCCAATAGGTGATATAGAAAAGACATGTAGGAACACTTCCATATGCTCYGTTTTTTAAAATTTTGAAGCCAGAACAACTACGTTTTGTYCTAAATTGGCCAACCCATCTCCTTTTGTTGAGTCAATGGAGAGTTCCTATAGTGAGCCAAAGTATGATATCAATACTACCCAAAACATCTCTATTAGCATATCCAAAATGGTGTGTAAGCTAAGAGCAAAAATGTCCAAGTACACACCAATTTCTATTCAATTATTGGAAAGTAGTGATGAATTACCTCTTCATATCCATCTGCAAAGCAAATACCAAACTTGTTACAACCAAGCTTTGTATGGAGCTTGGCCATCTTCCATGCATGTGCCCAATCTTGGAACTGAATTCACTTTGTGTGGTAATGGTTATATAATTTCCAAGTCTAAAATCGATGTTGCAAATCTTGCGTTGTTTATTCTTTCATGTGTATTTTTTCCTCCCAAACATTCAATCACACTTATGCCATTTTGTGGTCCTCTTTATAGTCGATCTGATTACTTGAATATTGTTAAATACAAACATAACATTTCCATGTATAGTATGTGAATGAATGGTTGTGCTTTTGGAAACTTTAACAAAAAAAACCTATTATATATCGATGGTTGTCCATGAACTCATGGGAACATCGCAAGGTTCATAAATAGTTGCAGGTCCTCATTATTTAGTGTAAATTGTTCCTTTGGGGAACACTCCAATGACAAAGAGTTCTTTATGAAAAGAAAGGCATCCAGATTTGTTGTTGTGCATGCAATATGCAGTTTGTCTCCTAGTGACAAGTTGTTAATAAACTATAACTTTTGTAGACCACTAACTGCTCGTCAAAAATGCCTTGCATTAGTTCTACCTTTAGATGTCCCCTTGGGGCATAAGAAAAAGATGATTGAGTAATTGTGTTTTTGGATATTCAATGGAACTAATGTAAATATATTGTTTAATTCGACATTTGTTTTATAAAGTGGTTGGTTTCATGTTACAATCATAACATCAAAGATGGGGACTAAGCTCCCTATAATATCTACACATGGACTTTTGTTTATTTTATTTATTGAGTTTGCTTAATATTTTTTATATTTTTAAATATTAATATAAAATTAATTTAAATTTAATATTCTTTAACCTTAAAAAATTAATTAATTTTTCCACTAACCAAATMAAATACTTACATTTCCTTATGAGGAGATTCGTAAAGTTGGTGGTGGAKCAAAAAATTATAAATTCATTTAAAGCAAATTGTGTATATTAAAATTCATTATTATTAATGATTTCATTTTCATATTTAATAATTATATATMWATTTTTAAATTCGTATTTAAAATTCATTATTATTAATGATTTTGTTTTCATATTTAAAAATTATGATTATAATAATTTTTAAAAAATATAACAATTATAAATTTAATTATGAACAATTATTATAGCGTTATCAACAAAATAAATGTGAAAATAACATTTCATAACAATAATTTTTCTTTGTAAACATGTTTAATCAACATATTGTATCTTGTTGGAAATTAAACAATTCACCTTAAAGAAGAATTAAACATTATATGACATTAATGGTTATAAGTTTTTGCAATTACAATTCAAAATAAATGATTTCATAAAACTTAAGTTAACATTATATGGCAACTCTAAATTGAAATGAGTGATATATCTTAAATTTAATTTAAAAATAGAGAAATCATTAGCGTATTTATAAATAAAACAACAACATCAACATGATTTGAAAAAACACAATATACATATGTGCTATATTGTTTATAGTAAACTAGTGTGATTGAAAGCGCATCGATGCGGTTGTTACATAAAAATGCATTGAGAAATATTTTAATTGACAAAGTACATATGCAAACTTCCACAATTAAAGTTTTGAAGAGGCTGTGCTTTGCAGAGGTGATCACTCTTTTGTGCCTCTCATAATTTGCCTCACAGACTCAATCCTCTACCACTTTCTCAGTGCTCTACGTCCCATCTCCTCCTTTGAGGGATACTCAACTTTCTCCAAGATATCATACTTGTCATTCATGTAGCCATAATATTAACTAGCAACAATTCGCTTGTAACTCGCATACCCACACCTCCTCTTCTTTGCCTCAAGGGAGCTTATTGATTATCTCTTTGAGGATGGGGAGGAATTGTGTAGCCCCAAAATATCTATAATTGCGGCCCTTGTCGATGGCATCAAATACATCAATTTCATTCCCTTCCAAGTCTATCATATTGGCCCCTACTTTGGCATAGTTAGGACTGCCATGCTCTACTATCAAATCTCCACATTGCCCCTTTTCCTTGTTTAAAAATAAATGAACCTAGTGGATGTCTTAATTATAATAATATGTCAACCTCAAGAATGACCTAAGTTCCATATTGTATATTTAATATAAGTTAAGAAGCACATTTGGAAAAACAATTGATGATCCATAAGCTTTGTCAACATGCCTTATCGCTAAATATTAAGAATTTCCTTGGCCTTGGCCTGCTCCTCCATGATATCCTCACCTCTGTACTCACTAAGAAGATCATGTCTCATTTTCTCCACAACCATGCGCTCGATCACTTTCTCATCCAAAAGGGGCACATGGGAAACAAACTCTCGCTTTCTCTATTGTTGGTTTCCCTTGTCCTGCTCTCCCATTTCTTCCACCGTATTCTCCTCTTCCTAGAATATAACCAGCTTAATGGAAATTATCTCCTTGCTCTTAGTCGTCAATTTGGCCTTCCTCTACATAGACTTGATCCTTTGCCACTCCCTCGTCGCTTTAGCCTGCATCTCCTTCTCCATAGGTCCCTGGTCTTTCTCCAAGATATTGTTCTCATCATCCCTATTGTCATAATAACTGGCATCAATTCGCTTGTAAATTGCATACCTAGACCTCCTCTTCTTTACCTCAAGGGGCTTATTGAATAACTCTTTAACGTCAGGTAGGAATTTCCTAGCCGCACTTGTACAATTGATTGCTAGAATATGGCATGTTACAAACTTCGAGCAACTAATTGTACAAGTGGGGTTGTAAAATTCCTCCCCGACATCAAAGAGTTATTCGATAATCCCCCCAAGGCGAAGAAGAGGGGGTCTAGGTATGCGATTTATAAGTGAATTGATGCCAGTTATTATGGCGACAGAGATGACAAGAATGGTATCTTGGAGAAGGTAGAGTGATCCACGGAGGAGGAGATGTGGGCCAGATCCCTAAGGGAGTGGAAGAGCATCGAGTCTATCGAGAGGGAGGTCGGGTTGATGATCAAGAGTGGGGAGGTCATTGCCATTAATTTGGTCCTATTCGAGGAAGAGGAGGATGTGGAAAAAGAAATGAGAGAGAAGGACAAGGGAAACCAACAACAAAGAGAGTGAGATTTTGTTGTCCATGTGCCCCTTCCGGATGAGAAAGTGTTCGAGCACATAGTTGTGGAGAAGAAGAAACACGAGCTTCTCAATAAGTACACGGGCGAGGATTTCATGGAGGGGAGGGCCAAGGCCAAGGCAATGCTTAATATCTAGTGATAAGGCATGATGACAAATCTTATGGATCATCAGTTGTTTTAACAAATGTGCTTCTTAATTTCTATTAAATATACAATATGGACCTAACGTCATTCTTGAGGTTGACACAATATTATAATTAATACATCCACCAAGGTCCTTTCATGTTCAATTGGAAGCACTGATCGTAGATCTTGGTAGTCCTACTTATGCCGAAGTAGGGGCCAAGATGATGGACTTGGAAGGGAACGAAGTTTATGTTCCCGGTGCTACCAAAAAGGGCCATGGTTACAGATACTTCAGGGCTATGAAATTCCTCCCTATCCTCAAATATTTCTTTGATAATCCCCCTCAAGGGGAAGAACAAGAGGTGTAGGTATGCAATTTACAAATGCATTGGCACCAATTCATATTATGGCTTCAGGAATGACGAGGATGGTATCTTGCAGAAAGTTGAGCGACCTGTCGAGGAGGAGATGTGAGGGAGAGAACTAAGGAAGTGGTAGAGAACCAGGTCCATGCACTAAATTATGAGAGGCACTAAAGAATGACCTCTATTTTTTCCTTTGCAATGCAAAACCTCCACAAAATTTAATTGTGGAGGTTTGCATATGTAGTTTGTGAATTAAATCATTTTTCTTCCAGTTTTTGTTGTTGTTGCACTCGTCATTGTCGTCGTATCTAATTCACATAAAATTCTTTTTAGGAACATATATATCAATAAATTAAATTTAAAATATAAAACACAAACACACATAATTAATTTGTATTTATCAAAAAATGAAATTACTTTATGTTTGTCCACTTAATTTTAGGGTAAATCACAAAGTAAAGGGTCAACAACCCTTACTTTGCTCCTTTACATTATAAAATTCAAATTTAACTTTAAAAATCCACATAAGAAACCCTAAAGTGTTGTCATCCCTCTTCTAGGGTGACATTTTGGCACCTTTTGCAAGTCATTGGAGTGGAAAGTGGAAGTTGTTGGGAATCTTAGGGCATCCCTCTCATGCGCTAGGTCTTCCTCCTCTAAGCCAAGCCTTCTCCTCTCAAAACGTGTCAAGTGTCAAGTCGCAACAAAACCACCACCATAACCCTAGCCCTAGGGTGGTGTCAATCTCCTAAGAAGTGACATTTTAGCATCAAGAGAAAATCCTAGGGATAGAAAAGGGTTGGGTTAGGTCCTCCATGATGTCTCTTCAGGCCTCCAAAGGCTCGCATCCTTGTCTGGTGCATGGGCCATGATATCCAATGTGTGGGATTCAAGCCCCAAGGAATCCCAAGCAAGGCTTGTTCTTCCAAATCTGTCCACCAACTAGGTCTTGCAAAGACAATGAATGTGCCCTCCAAGGATCTCAATTAAAATGCATCATGATAAGTAAATCAAATCAATAAAATATCCATATAAGCATGTACATCAAAACCACCTCATCAAAATAAACAAGTGCTCAAATATCCTATGCAATTTTCCAAGTTTAGGTATGGGAAGGTTTACAAAGCGACCTATTAGGTGAATCCTCAAGTTTAAGAGAGTTTCCCAAGGGGACCCCTCTTTGAGACAAGTGGAAAAAGTGAGATGGATGGGGGAAAGAATCTTGGAAATGGGGTTCATGGCATACAAGGGATCGTAGTATCTTATTTACAGGTGCCTTTCTAGAGGGTGTGTTGCACCTTCGTTTTCAATGCAACCTTTTTACAAGCCCATTTATTGCCTTTTGTTATTTTTTATATGTTTCCAGGTTGAAGACAAGGTGGGGATTCTACCTAAGCATGAAATATTGTTCCCACCTTGAATCTACCCTAGTCACATCATGCTTCCCTAAGTTGAAACCATGTGTAGGGCTTCTACCTAAGCATGAAAAACAATGCCCACACATGCTCCACCTTAGTTGGAATTTTGTATTAGTTATTTTTCATGGGTCCCATTAGCTTCTTATGAGAGACATTTCATTGTCCTTTGGATCCCTGGGTGAGCATCTAGAAGGTTCATGATTGGATTTATCTTTTTCCAGCTACAATCCCCCGGGCCTTCAGCCCGTTCTTCCCATGAAATGAGGGACAATCCCTTCTTGGGTCAATACACCCAAAAATCCCAAAAGGTAAGGAGATGAGGGAATGAAGTGTGGAAAGTGACAAGTATGGTCAGGAATGGCATGATGACTCATCAAGAGGACCTCCCAGTAGCCAATTTATCCCTAAGGGTGACTGGCATATTAGGGCACAATGTTAACCACCAAAGTGAAACAAGGAAATTACAATAATTTCCAAGAAACATTAGATAATAAAAAGTTGTTTTAAATGAAACAAACGTAAATGCCTCAAATATTGAAATGACACTCACTATAATACCTGGCTTGTACCTCCTGGAGCAATACCCAATGTCTTCCGGAAGTTATCTTATGTGGTGGATACCGTCATGATGAACCTGGACCTGTGGTGGCAAGGTGGGTCTATGTCTATGCAAGTGGACACTGTTGGTCAAGTCGTCTCTCAATACTCCATGTATGCAACCTGAGGGCATCGAGACATCATCTCCTTAGTTATCCTTAGGAATTGGGGATAACATCTGACTCCTACTTGGGGACATGTACTTGTCGTAGAGTGCATGAGGACCGCAACATTTCCCGGTGGACCTGTGCCTAAATTGAAACAAAAACTGTAAAATCTAGGGTGGTTCTATCACCGTTTGTCCATATATAACAAAAAAACAAAAAAGAAAACTAATCTAGAAAAGAAAATTTTGCATTCTTTTCAAAAATTTCTAAACTAAATATCTAACATGATGAAAGCAACATGCAAGTAGAGCAAAATGAAAAATTAAATGCAACTAAATTTCTATGATAAATCAAGATACAAATGCAAGGAAAGCGAGATGACCTTCCTACTTACCTAGGGCCTAGGCCCTGAGAAAGTCAAGTATCTTGGATGTAGAGTCGAAGAAGAGACCCATCCACTAGTAATGGCATATTTCTTCTATCCAAAGTTGTCAAATATTACTTCTCTTTTTTGGACTTCTTCTTGACAATATAAGGGCCAAGCCAAGCACTGTCATTTTTTTGGTCATATTTAGGCTTTCCCTTCCTCTTGTCCCACATGAATGCAAGACTTCATTCACTGTAGTTTATGTAAGGTATATTCTCAATGTAAGGATAGGAAGGAGCCTCTGTATTAGCTGCATCTTCAATGGATTTCTTATGTTCTTTGTTCTCTTTATTTTCTCTCTTCAATATTTGGATGGACCCTAGATCTTTCCCTTGG
The DNA here is from genome assembly GCA_032191745.1 of Picea mariana. NCBI lineage: Eukaryota > Viridiplantae > Streptophyta > Pinopsida > Pinales > Pinaceae > Picea > Picea mariana. The sequence continues at coordinate 307,597 of JASDQU010738470.1, read as the reverse complement.
AACTTTGCAAGCTTCTCCTTGTACTCATTTTGATCGAGATGGATATTGGTGGCCACCCACCTGTTCCAAATTCCACTTGGCTCATCTTGACAGTTTTCAGTTCAATGTGTTTCTCTATAATGGTAACATCTCTTTATAATTGTGGGTTTTCACTCACAGGGTTGTCTTGAAGCTTTACACAACATCCAAGTGTATATTGGTGGTCTCCCACCTATTTCAACAAGATTATTTTGGTAGTTTTCATGTCAGTGCATCTTTATGTACTTCTGGGGCCATTTTGAGGCCCTAAACAACGTTTTTTCAGCTTGCCACAATCAAACTAAAAATAAAGTCAAAGTTTGATGGGATAATATGTACTTCTCGAAAATACCTTTCCAACAGGCTATCACACGCCTAAAATGGAGATCATATGCAAAAGTTACGACCCCAGGAAGTTGATGTACTAACTTACCCCAACGGGGCCCACATGACTTTTGGCACTTCATCTTCTAGGGTTAGGTTTTTGGATGTCTAGGGTTTTGGCATTCATGTTTATTGTAAAAATGGTTTCAGAGCCTCATTGTACTCATCTTCTTGCGAATGAGTGTAGTCGTCACATCTCTTCTTAGAGATAAGCCGCCACCATTCTAGTGAGTTCATTCACTCTGTATTTTTATAGTCTCGAAATGAAAGAAAAGATATTACAATGAAATACACATAAATATTGCAAGAAATCATGTATTGTTGTATTTCTCTATTTATAGCAATATTTGTGTGTATTTCATTGTAATATCTCTGATTTCATTTCGAGACTATAAAAATACTGAGTAAATGAACTCGCTAGAATGGTGGCAACTTATCTCTGAGAATAGATGTGACGGCTACGCTCATTCTCAAGAAGATGAGTACAATGAGGCTTTGAAGTCCTTTTTACAATAAACATGAATTCCAACACCCTATACATCCAAAAACCTAACCCTAGGAGATGAAGCACCAAAAGTCATGTGGGCCCTATTAGCGTAAGTTAGTACATCAACTTCAACTTTTGCATACAATCTCCATTTTAGGCGTGTGATATCTTGTTGGAAAGGTCTCTTCGAGAAATACACATTATGTTGTCAAACTTTGACTTTGTCAATAGTTTGACTGTGGTAAGCCTAAAAAATGTTGTTTAGGGCCTCAAAACGGCCCCAGAAGTACATAAAGATGTACTGACATGAAAACTACAAAAATAAGCCTTTTGGAATAGGTGGGAGGCCACCAATATCCACCTGGATGTTGTGTAGGGATTCAAGACAGCCTCGAGAGTGCAAAACCCACAATTACAAATAGATGTCACCATTACAGAGAAATGTGTTGAACTAAAAACTATCAAGATGAGCCAAGTGGAATTTGGAACAGGTGGGTGGCCACCAATATCCACCTGGATCACATTTGTCCTTGGGAGTAGTGTATCTATGCAATATTCATGCACAAAATGTAGGTCCCCAAGGATCATACTCAATAGTCTAATGAGGTAGATCAAAGATGCACTCACTTGTGTAATCAGGACCATTGGGGTCCATCACATCCCTGTCAGCTCACTCTCGACTATATAAAACCTCAAAAGTGCCATCTCCCATGGGAATATGTGCATGGGTGAGATCCATAATGAGAAAACCTCCAAGAGTGGCAAACCAACTTCTTGATAGAAGCATTCCCCAAGCATCTGGGACATCAATCATGACTATGTTCATGATTAGGCTTATATGAGGGAAGTCAATTAGGAAAAATTCAACATCTTCAAATAGCCCATAAACCTTGACCTTCTTAGAATCAATGTCACAAACATTTCCATATGGTCGGTTCGTCTTTAAGCCAAGTTGCTCCATCACCTTCAAGAACATGACATTTGTTGATCCCTCGAGTCCAGCATACAATTGCTCAAGTGGGGGCCATTCATACCCAAAGTAAGATAGAATGGAGGGTTATTGTCCCTTTGTCGGTCAAGATACATGGTGTTCAAAATGATTCGAGGGTCCTCCTTCTCAATTGGTACCCGTAATAACTTCAAGATTTCCCCCTTCACAGAAGGAATTTTGCACATTTATGTTATAGGGACTATCATAATCAACTTCCCAAACATGGGTGCAACGTCTATGTTCAATTGAATGTTGTTTTTTGTTGGAGCTAGCTTCAGAAGCAATTCGTGTACTAGAGGTGGAAGTAGTGGGGCCACCTTCTCTGTAGATATTGGAGGAGCGGTCGCTTCTGGCTGAGGTAGAGTGTGAGGTTGTGATGGAAGAACCGAAGCCTTATTTCTTCTAGTATATGTCAGAAATTAGCTCTTCCTGAATTTGTTTCTCTGATCGTTTGTCAACTAGTTTAACACTCGGAGTCGTCCCTCTCTTGCCCCTCTTGTTTTGTCCTCATCAATCTGTTCCTGGGTGACTTCTTCCTCCTGGAAGTTACAGATCATATCCATGAAGTTCATACTATCATGACAATATTCATCTCATCGATGACATTCATCCTCTCAGTGAGGTTCTTGACATGGAGAACACCACAGTGTCTCATCTGTGTTGACCATCCCAATCGGGTTCAACGTATCACGAGATTTTTCCTCTGGTTGAGGCCTTGGCTTCCAACCTATGGCATCTCTCTATTGTCTAGAAAACTGAGGTATAGAGGCAAATTGATTCCTTTCCAAAGTCATTAATCAGCCGAAGATATATTTATGTGCTTGGACAAACTGAATACTCATTTGATCTATCTTCTGAGTCAAGAGAGCAATTGGATCTGGAGTATTGCTACTGGAAGCTTTAGTATTTGTCTCGACCTTGGCACAAGGATACTAAAAAGGATCAACCTTCGAGTCAAGATGGTTCTCTTCAATTTCTACACTATACTCTTTGACTTGTGACAAGGTGGTGGGCTCCTTTTCCTTCAGGATGAAATGAAATTTCCCCTCAAAAGCATTTATGTAAATGAGATGAACAAAAGCATATGCAGGGCGTAGATCTGTCGGGATTTGACTGTAACACCTATCAAACCTATTTTCAAATTCAATCACTGTCTCATTCCCCTTCTTATTTATCTTATTCAACTAAGCTACAAGCATTTCGTTGTCTTTCTTCATTTTCCATCTGTTCTTGAATAACTTGGCAAAGTCTTCATAAGATAATATGTGATTATTAGGAAGTCCTATGAACCATCTCTGAGCATGTTCAGTTATTGATGAGGCTAGTAGCTTCATTGCTACATCCTAATGTTCTACTTCTGCATTTTCCATGTCTCATCCCATGGCATAGAGATGATCATCAACAATGATCACATTATTTCTTGGAAACTTTGGTAACCATTTGTGAGAATCTTTTGGCATTGTGTTGGAATATTTGTGGATGGTAGCCATGTTCAAGGGTTTGTAAAGGTCCTTTTCCCAAGTGGGAGCCATTGGAGCAAAGGGAAGGGTACCATAGAAAATGGTTTTGACAATGAGAGAGTTGAGAGGAGGCATTCTTTGGTAAACCTTACAGGTTTGAATCTCCAAGGGGAAAAACTCTTGAGGGGAGACGAATTCTGGGAACATGGAGTCGCCAGATGGGCTTCAAGAAGAGCTCTTCAAGGGTGGAACGGGAAAATTCTTCAAGTGGAGTCATCAGGAAAGCTAGGGGTGAAGGTTTTGGGATGGTATCTTTCCAAAGTGTCGTTAGGGCACAAAAGAGGATTCAAAATTCTCCCCGACAACGACGCCAAAATGTTATCGCAGAAACTGTAGGTTGGAAAAATCCTGACCCAATCCATTGGATGGCGATAATGGTGGGGGAGCTTACCCACTGTCACCTCATATAAACCCTCCCTCTCTTTTGTGAAGGAATAATCCAACACAAGGGGGAGTCCTAGGTGACCCTAGGAGGAAATGAAGTGGAAAGTGAGAGTATAGAAGTGAAGCCCCTATAGGTCAAGATACTAAGTGAGAAATGGAATGATAACAAGTCTCAAAGATAGTTTATGGCTGTCAAATTGCTTGAGTACCTATGAAAGATGTGTGTACATGCCCGAGACACAAGAAAGAACACGTATACAAGCTCAAAGTTAATTGGACAAGCAAGTTAAGCTTATTGTCTCTATTTGTAGCAGCCAACATAAATATATATCAGCAAGTAAATGATTATAAAAGCTGCTATAAGATGCTAAAAGTCGGGTAAATGATGCAAGAGATAAGCTAACAATAACTAGAGTAACTCAAGTATGAAAGCATAAGACTTTAGCAAAGAAATAAGGTTGTTATAAACAAGTATTGCAAAGATATATTATCATCCTTATGGCTATAGCAAACTATTGCTACAACAGAAAAATTTCAACCCACAAAATAAGCAAGTAAACCACCCAAAAAGTACGTTGAGACTAGTAGATTAATATGGCATCTTGCTAGCAAATTTTGACGGTTGAAATGTGAGTTATAAATAAAAAAGAGAGTAATTTATTGCAACCCTAATGGTTGTAGCTTTTGTTTAGTTCTGGATCCAAGAAGACTAAGCAAACTAAGACACCCTAGAGGCTTTGGCAACCTCAAATCATCAAGAAAATATTCCAACTTGCACAATATTAATATCTCACTAAATCATGTTTACCAATGTAAACAATTTATTTCTGCAATGCAAACTTCAGATTAGTGCCTTTAAAAAATTGGGTGAATGGAGTCTTGAAAGCAAGAGCTAGATCAACAAAATCCCTAGGGGTGTAAACCCTCTTACTCTCTAGGGTATGCAAATCAATCTAAGGTATATCAAAGAGGGTGTACACCCTTGTACTCCTCCTAGAAACCTTACAATAAAAGACTTATAAACTAGCAAATCAGATGAAGCTTATTGAAGGGTGTATGCACTTATACTATTCCTAGGGTTTCAACCAATAATAACCATGAAACAAGCAAGAAGAATTAACAATTGAAGATTTTCCTTACCAATTCCAAGAGAGATGCAACAACAAACCCTAGTTCACCAAGAAAATTACCATTCATAAGCAAGAGAAGAAGTCTCCAACAGGTGCACACCACCTTAGCTCAATCATTCACCAAAAATCATTTTGCACAAGAGAGAGACACCAAATTTTCCAAGTAGGGCACAAATTTTGGCCACTAGTCTTCTCACAATGGGAGAGTTATCATAAAAATGAAATGGAAGTGATCTATATTTATACAAATCCTACTAAAAGTGTTTGTTCACTTAATTTTAAGGTAAACCACAAAGTAAGGGATCAACAACCCTTACTTTCCCCCTTTACATTATAAAATTCAAATTTAACTTTAAAAATGCACATAAGAAACCCTAAAGTGACGTCATCCCTCTTCTAAGGTGATGTTTTGGAACCTTTTGAAAGGTGTTGGAGTGGAAAGTGGAAGTTGTTGGGTCTCCTAGGGAATTCCTCTCATGCTCTAGGTCTTCCCCCTCCAAGCCAAGCCTCCCATCAAAATGTGTCAAGTGTGAAGCAACAACACCACCACCACCACAACCCTAGCCCTTGGGTGGCGTCAAGCTCCTCAAAAGTGATGTTTTATCCTCAAGAACAAATCATTTGGATAGAAAAGGTTTGGGTTAGGTCCTCTATGGTGTCTCTTTAGGCCTCCAAAGGCTAGTATCCTCGTCCGAGGCATGGGCCATGGTATCCAACATGTGGGCTTCAAGCCCCAAAGAAGCCCAACCAAGGCTTGTTCTTCCAAATTTCTCCACGAACTAGGTCCTACAAAGATAATGGATGCGCCCTCCAAGGATCTCAAGTCAAATGCATCATGATAAGTAAATCAAGTCAATAAAATATCCATCTAAGCATGTACATCCAAACCACCTTATCAAAATAAACAAGTGCTCAAAGACCCTATGCAATTTGCCAAGTTTAGGTATGGGAGGGTTGACAAAGCGAACTATTGGGTGAATCATACCTCGAGTTTAGGAGTGTTTCCCAAGGGGACCCCTCTCTAAGACATGTGGAGAAAGTGAGATGTATGAGGGAAAGAATCTTGGGAATGGGGTTCATGACATACAAGGGATCATAGCATATCATTTATGGGTTCCTTTGTAGAGAGCACGTTGCACCTTCATTTTCAATGCAACCTTTTTCCAAGCCCATTTATTGCCTTTTGTTTGTTTTAAGATATTTCCGGGTCGAAGCCAAGGTGGGGCTTCTACCTAAGCAAGAAAAATAGTTCCCAACTTGACTCTACCCTAGTCACATCATGCTTCCCCAAGTTGAAACCATGTGTGGGGTTTCTACCTAAGCATGAAAGACAGTGCCCACACATGCTCCACCTTAGTTGGCATTTTGTATTAGTTATTTTTCACAGATCCCATTAGTTTATTATGAGAGACATTTCATTGTCCTCGGGATGCTTGGGAGAGCATATAGAAGGTTCATGATTGGAATTGATCTTTTTCCAGCTACAAGCCTCTGGACCTTCAACCCCTTCTTCCCACGAAATGAGGGACAATCCCTTCTTGGGTCAATACACCCAAAAATCCCAAAAGGTAAGGAGATGAGGGGATGAACTATGGAAAGTGACAAGTATGGTCGGGAATGGCATGATGACTCATCAAGAGGATCTCCCAGTACAGAACCTATCCCTAAGGGTGACCCACTTACTAGGGCGGAATGTCAACCACCAAAGTGAAACAGGGAAAAGAGCATAATTTCTAATTAAACATTAGATAATAAAAAGCCGTTTTAAATGCAAAAAACTTAAATTCCTCAAATATTGAAATAACACTCACCATAATATGGCTTGTACCTCATGGAGCAAGACCCAATGTCTTCGAGAAGCCAGTTGATGTCGGGGATACCATCATGATAAACCTGGACCTGTGGTGGAAAGGTGGGTCTCTGTTTGTGCAAGTGGACATTGTTGGTCAAGCCATCTCTCGGTACTCCATTGTGCAACCTAAGGGCCTCGAGACATCATATCCTTGGTTATCCCTAGGAATTGGTGATAACACTTCCCATAAGATGCATTGTGCTACTAATTTGTGAAAATTTGGCCTTATGTCATGCTCTTTACAACATTGGTGCAATTTTTGGACCTATGGGCACTGATAGGTTAAATTGTTTTATTGCAGCTTAAGTGGTGTGATGTGTTAATATAAATGTACCGATTCTACCGTGTTTTTGGAGCACAGATGGTTTTTTTAGCGGTGTGTTCTGTTTTCGAGAGCACCGGTAACATGCCATCCATCGAGACACCCCGCCATGCCACGTCACTCAATATTCTCTCGGTTTGGTTCTTTTAACAACATCAATGCATTTAGTTAACATAAATGCACCATCACAAAATTTTATGGAAAGTAAACTCATCGGTATGCTTTCGCTAACCGAACGCACCGATGCTCTAGAGTTTCCAAAGCACCAACACGATGTTTAGTGGTGTGTCTTCTAGTATAATGCATCAGTGCTTTTGTTGGCCCTATGGACACCACTCTGTTATATTTATTTATTGCGAATTAAGTAGTGTGATGGGTTACTATGAACGCCCTTGTGTTACCGTGTTATTGAATCACCGACGTTTTGTTTAGT
>JASDQU010738470.1:284909-295259 GCA_032191745.1 Picea mariana | reverse complement strand
TTCAAATTTAACTTTAAAAATGCACATAAGAAACCCTAAAGTGACGTCATCCCTCTTCTAAGGTGATGTTTTGGAACCTTTTGAAAGGTGTTGGAGTGGAAAGTGGAAGTTGTTGGGTCTCCTAGGGAATTCCTCTCATGCTCTAGGTCTTCCCCCTCCAAGCCAAGCCTCCCATCAAAATGTGTCAAGTGTGAAGCAACAACACCACCACCACCACAACCCTAGCCCTTGGGTGGCGTCAAGCTCCTCAAAAGTGATGTTTTATCCTCAAGAACAAATCATTTGGATAGAAAAGGTTTGGGTTAGGTCCTCTATGGTGTCTCTTTAGGCCTCCAAAGGCTAGTATCCTCGTCCGAGGCATGGGCCATGGTATCCAACATGTGGGCTTCAAGCCCCAAAGAAGCCCAACCAAGGCTTGTTCTTCCAAATTTCTCCACGAACTAGGTCCTACAAAGATAATGGATGCGCCCTCCAAGGATCTCAAGTCAAATGCATCATGATAAGTAAATCAAGTCAATAAAATATCCATCTAAGCATGTACATCCAAACCACCTTATCAAAATAAACAAGTGCTCAAAGACCCTATGCAATTTGCCAAGTTTAGGTATGGGAGGGTTGACAAAGCGAACTATTGGGTGAATCATACCTCGAGTTTAGGAGTGTTTCCCAAGGGGACCCCTCTCTAAGACATGTGGAGAAAGTGAGATGTATGAGGGAAAGAATCTTGGGAATGGGGTTCATGACATACAAGGGATCATAGCATATCATTTATGGGTTCCTTTGTAGAGAGCACGTTGCACCTTCATTTTCAATGCAACCTTTTTCCAAGCCCATTTATTGCCTTTTGTTTGTTTTAAGATATTTCCGGGTCGAAGCCAAGGTGGGGCTTCTACCTAAGCAAGAAAAATAGTTCCCAACTTGACTCTACCCTAGTCACATCATGCTTCCCCAAGTTGAAACCATGTGTGGGGTTTCTACCTAAGCATGAAAGACAGTGCCCACACATGCTCCACCTTAGTTGGCATTTTGTATTAGTTATTTTTCACAGATCCCATTAGTTTATTATGAGAGACATTTCATTGTCCTCGGGATGCTTGGGAGAGCATATAGAAGGTTCATGATTGGAATTGATCTTTTTCCAGCTACAAGCCTCTGGACCTTCAACCCCTTCTTCCCACGAAATGAGGGACAATCCCTTCTTGGGTCAATACACCCAAAAATCCCAAAAGGTAAGGAGATGAGGGGATGAACTATGGAAAGTGACAAGTATGGTCGGGAATGGCATGATGACTCATCAAGAGGATCTCCCAGTACAGAACCTATCCCTAAGGGTGACCCACTTACTAGGGCGGAATGTCAACCACCAAAGTGAAACAGGGAAAAGAGCATAATTTCTAATTAAACATTAGATAATAAAAAGCCGTTTTAAATGCAAAAAACTTAAATTCCTCAAATATTGAAATAACACTCACCATAATATGGCTTGTACCTCATGGAGCAAGACCCAATGTCTTCGAGAAGCCAGTTGATGTCGGGGATACCATCATGATAAACCTGGACCTGTGGTGGAAAGGTGGGTCTCTGTTTGTGCAAGTGGACATTGTTGGTCAAGCCATCTCTCGGTACTCCATTGTGCAACCTAAGGGCCTCGAGACATCATATCCTTGGTTATCCCTAGGAATTGGTGATAACACTTCCCATAAGATGCATTGTGCTACTAATTTGTGAAAATTTGGCCTTATGTCATGCTCTTTACAACATTGGTGCAATTTTTGGACCTATGGGCACTGATAGGTTAAATTGTTTTATTGCAGCTTAAGTGGTGTGATGTGTTAATATAAATGTACCGATTCTACCGTGTTTTTGGAGCACAGATGGTTTTTTTAGCGGTGTGTTCTGTTTTCGAGAGCACCGGTAACATGCCATCCATCGAGACACCCCGCCATGCCACGTCACTCAATATTCTCTCGGTTTGGTTCTTTTAACAACATCAATGCATTTAGTTAACATAAATGCACCATCACAAAATTTTATGGAAAGTAAACTCATCGGTATGCTTTCGCTAACCGAACGCACCGATGCTCTAGAGTTTCCAAAGCACCAACACGATGTTTAGTGGTGTGTCTTCTAGTATAATGCATCAGTGCTTTTGTTGGCCCTATGGACACCACTCTGTTATATTTATTTATTGCGAATTAAGTAGTGTGATGGGTTACTATGAACGCCCTTGTGTTACCGTGTTATTGAATCACCGACGTTTTGTTTAGTGGTGCATTGTGAAGCATAGAGCACTGATTATGGGGCATCAAAGGAAATGTCCCACTATGCCAAATCAGACAATATCTGTCTTGGTGCAGTTCTATTAATAACATGGGTGCATTTGTTTAAAATGGTTGCATTGTTGAGTTAAATTTTGTGAGTTGTAAACTGAACAGTGTGCTTGGTTAAATGGAACGCATCATTGCTTCAATGCTCGACAAGCATGGGCATGTTGTTTATTAGGCTTTGCCTTTTATAACACAACAGGTGCGGGGAATTTCAAACGACACACCAATTAAGTATGATTAGATTAGATGTGTCGATTGTGATGCTTATTGTGAAGTTAGAACGAGACACAACGCATTGGAGCAAGCCAAATCATACAGGTGCACCGCGTGGAATCGAAAAAAAAAAAATGAAAAATATCTCAAATTTCAAGCTAAATTCAAATTGTAGTCAGATGAAAATGCAAATGGGAACGTACTAAACAATTCACCTGGACTCTTATGTCCCAAGGAAGAATGATTCCACTATTGAGAGGAAATGAAAATTTGTGGTAATCTCCAAAATTTGGAAATGTGTTGAATCTTGTCAACTAATTTTTCTATATAAAATTGTGTGCAAGGTTTTGGACGTTTCAAAACCTTCCACACACTTTTGTCCAGAAAAATTTGCTAACATTATGACTAACTGTGGAAACCTACATACTCAGACTGTGTTGAATCTACCAGTGGATCTATCCAACTTGTCGAGGAGAAGGAATATTTGTAAATAAAGTGAGCAATGGTGCTTGCTTAAGAGTTTCAGAGCATGGGATGAGGTGTCACAATGAAAATATGTCTGGTAATTTTTTTATTTACCCTGTCGTGGTGCGCCCAAGGACATTTACGCACACCTGTTCATAATATTAAATGGTCCTGGTGTACTTTGATTGTTGATTCTTATTTTTGTTATAACTTATTACAGTGTGTTTGAACATCTAAGCATCAGTGCATTATGTTTTATATGTGCACTGATGCGTATATACCTTATATGCACATGGTTAGAAAAAACTTCGGTCGCCCATCTCCAATAACAACCTCTACTATAAACAGTGACGATGTGTTTGAGAATTTAAGCATTGATGTGTTATGTTTTAGGTGCACACCAATTAGTATGGACCTTAAAGGAGCACTAGTATAAAAACCTCCACAAAAACCTTTGGTCACCTACCTCCACTAACAACCTCTGCTATAAACAACTAAGGGATAAATTTTTCAGGGAGGTTCTGTAAATACATCCACATGAAGGCGTTCTCCTTGTAGTGTACCCATGCTACCATATAATCTATAAAAGTATATCCAAAGGTTCCTCCTCTTTTCACCCCATGCCTACCAATATTGAATCTTTGTAGAAGAATTGATATTGCACCCAAAGGCCAACGATCCCTTAGAGAGGATCTATGTTGTGATTTGAGGCCTTGTTCATGGTCCCTATGCCCAAGAAGATTTGTTTAGGATCTAAGGCCCTTTCCTCTCTCGAAAATGGTACAAAACTTGAGAACCATTCTTATCGTGCAAAACATACTTATGGAGCCCATATTTCTAGTCAAAGGCCAAAGATGCCCTACAAAGTTTTAAGGTGCTTGCTTGAAAACTACTTTAGCAAGCTTGATCACAAAAAAAATCCAACTAGGACCTAATCCCATTATATTCATTACTTGACCATGGACAACGCCCCTAGTGCCATGTATGGCACAAAATACATCTTAATGGAATTGAGGTCCAACATAGAGGCCCTAAGACCCGATTGTGGTGCAAAAACCTCTAAATGTTGGCCATATCCCACCTATAGGATAGCGCTCCCTTACATATCCCTTAAAGGCTTTGTTCATATCCATTAATCCCAACAATATTTTTTAAGAACCCAAGGCCCTTTCTTTCCTTGCCTGGTTATGGTAGGGGTCCTAGGAACCATTCTTAATGTTCAAAACATACTCATAGTGTACACATTCCAAGTTGGAGACCTTGTTCATGGCCATTGAGCACAAGAAAGGTGGTTTAGGGCCTAAGGCCCTTATTTTCCTCCCTAAGTTATGGTACTACCTTGACTACCATATGGGTTGTGGAAAATTCTCAATGGCATCCATATCCCATCTAGAGGCCAAAGATCTTATGAAAAGGATTTGCATGATTTTTCGAGTCCTTGTGCACGGCCCTTAAGCTCAAGAAGCTTCATTTTCGGCCTAGGGTCCTTGTTTTCCTCTCCTGACCACGGTATAGGAATTGAGACCCAATTTTATTATGCAAAACTATAATATCCCAGTTTTCAGTCCCCATATTAATAATGTATTTTGTTTATTTGATGAAAGTTTGGAGATCCCGAACAATTAAAAAAGGCTAGAGTGCCTAGGAAATGCAATACCTTGAACATTGAAAATAATAAAATACATCGTTGCCCACAATACATATAAGGACAAGAGTTGTATGCAGCTATGATTCCACGAGAAAGGGGGCTAAAGGGGCTAAGTCTTTTTATTATATTTTATTTACCCATCTAGGTTTTAATTGAGAAAAGTGGTTACATGAGCTTCTTGGGGGGAAAACCATGTGGTTCTTGATTTTCCATGTGATTACACTAACACCTATTTTGGTTTGTTTGGGGGTTTCGAATTCATTTGTTCTTCATTCATTGTTTCTCATTCATTATTCCTCATTCATCCTTGTTCTAGGTTGAGACATGGGAACGAATCATCGAGGAAAGAAGCCAGTGTTTGTTGGTTGTAGTAATTACTGGTGTATTCCAGCCATGAATTAGTGTTTGTATACCTGAGATGCATTGCTATGTGCTCAACCTTGTTCATGGTCACAAATTTTGAAAGTCCCAGTATGGAGATTCTTGACCAAATGCATTGGAGCCCTGAAAAGAAGTGAACAACATGAGGGACTACATGGAGTGAAGGGGGTTCATTGTCTTTGGCTGGTGTAAGTTGGAGAGAAGAGAGTTGGCGTACTTTGGATTGTTGTGTGTTGATAAATCTTTGAGAGCTTGAGTGATGACTGGTTTGGGAAGTTGACTGTCGCTATGGAACTCGTCCTTGTGGATTCATAGCCCTGGCTTTGGGATGACCTACAGTTGAGACTTGGAACATCAACGTCTAAGTTTAGGTGGAATGTCCTTGGTATGTAATTAGTTGGTGATTGATTTTGTTTTAAGATACATGCTCTATGTCATGCTTTCCTTTGTTTAAATGTTTATTTTCATTGTGTATCAATTATTATCTCTAAGATATGTATTTTAATGTGTTTGTTTGTTAGTTATTGTTGTGCGTGTGATGATTAAGCATTATATTTAAATCTAGCATGAATCTTGATTATTGCATGTGTGATTATTGCATTTCCTTCATTCTTCTTTATTAATTAACTGTTATCGGAATTTGAAATCAGTTCTAGAAGTGCGATTTGAAGTAGTGTGGCCAGCTTGTTGGTGGCAAGGTACGTTACAGAGTGGTATTAGAGCTATATGTTAAAGCATCGGATTGGTACGAGCTAGGACGACTGAAAATTTGGGGATTTTTTTGTTGCAAACTTTGGGCTTAGCGAATTTGAGGAAAAACAGAAAAAATAGAGAGAAAATCCCCAAATTCATGAGCAGATTCGAGTTTTAAATAACTCGTAATTATCGGTCGATTCAACAAAGTTTTCATGTCATCCAAGGGAAATGGTCAATGATCGATGAAGGAAAGAGGGTGATGATGTGTTATGCCACGTCAAAATACACATGTCATGCCACGTCAGCATCCACGTGTCATGTCATGTTAGGAGTTGCCACGTTAGCCAACAAAAGTGGTCGATGGTTGATGCTCGAGTCAATTGAATTAGAGGAGTATCTATATCATTCAACAGGAATGACTGATGGCCGATGGTCGGTTCGAAAATAATAGTAAGGTTTTTCATTCAGTCAAATGAAAATTGTCGACACCGATAGTCGACGATCTAGTCGAACGGTTCAGAGAAGTGTTGCAATCAGTTGCCAAGTAGAAGGGTAGATGGTCGACGATTGGGTCAACAATTTAGGTAGATCAAAGGTCCATATTTGTTTTGATTTGAGATCGACGATGTAGATTTCCACATAGGCAAGATTGCCCATTAGTTTAAAAAAAAAAAAAAAAACTAGAGCCATTTTCTTATTTTGGCCATAACTGGGGCAGATTAAGTTAAGTTGAGATGAAACTTATGGGTTTTTTCTACAAAGAGGATATATACAAAAGTGTCAGAGAGGGCCATTGTCCATTTTTTCTTGGATTTGTCAGAAATTGCAAAATAGTGGTTTTTAAAGATTTGGGTCTAGATCATTGGGAGAGATCTGGATTAAGCTGAAATTTTTTAAGAGAGTCTGTAAAGAAGACATGGAAATAAAACATGAAGGAATTGAATAAATTCTATGGGGATTAGAATGGGGATGCTAAAATAGGCCAAAATCCTTTATTTCGGGGCACTTTTTTGGGATTTTTGAGATTTTCAGAGCAGGAAAAGTGACCCTAGATCACAAAACTGGAAAATTTTGTTTGCTCAACATTTTATGTACTCATCAATACCAAGTCTGGAAAAATTGGTGAAAAAGGGAAAAGTTGTGATTTCCAAATTGCTGCAGTTTTTTACTGGAGCGTCATATAGTAAATATGAGAGTTGTGAATTTCTTGTCATCATTATTGTTATAGCGTCATTTGAGACCACCTATGCTTATGACGACTCATTGGCCTCAGTTACATCCCTTTTCCTACTTGCATGACCAAAATCCCCCTTTTCCTCCAAAAAAATACTTTAAAAAACCCCATTTTGCTTGATGTATGCGACTCTCCTTAAGGAAACTTGTGTACATATCTACCTTGCTAGTTAGAAACCCATGTACATGTTAAATTGGCTTAAAAAATTTCAGTCTTGAGAGAGAAGCCAAAGGTCAAAATATCAATGTTGGTAATGTAGAGACAATTAAATGGGCAGAGGAGTAGAGGGGAACAAGAAACATTAATAGGGACTGTGAGAAGCCTAAGAATAGAAGTGCAGAATTACAAAGAATATTATGAGAAGATGATGAGAGAATAAAACCAAATAAATTCCCAAACGATGCAAAGCATAAATCAGTTGCAGAGGGCCAAACGCAAGCAAAGAATTGATCAAGCTCAAGATAGGAGGAAGAAGAAAAACCATCATGAAAGAGGATATAACTACAAAAGAAATGGTCATTCAAGAAGTTCTAGCAGAACTCATAGAAATCACTCACCACCTTACTCAGAAAGGAAATTTTATACATCTAAAGACTCCATAAGCAGTGCAAAAGTGTCTCTTGTTAGGCATAGAAGAAGACATGAATTGGACAGTTTTCAAGGAGAGCTAAGGAATCTTAAGCCACCATCCTTTTATGGGGAAAGAGAAAGGGAAGCTGATGTTGAAGTATGGTTTCTTAGAATTATGAAGTATTTTCAGTTGCATAACTACTCATCTAACCTAGAAGCTAGAATTGCCACATACCATTTGCATGGAAAAGTTGTTATGTGGTGGGATCAGCTGAAGCAAGTTAAGGAAATTAATGAGAGCTCCTTTTATAAAGATTTACATCCTTTTATAAAGAGAAGATTGAATATGATGAGCTCAAGACTTTGATAGAGACCTTTAGGAAGTCTAAGTACCTATATGAATAAGGCAAGGGTGGAGAATCCTTTCAGAAATCTTGGAAGGATAAGAAAAAAGAGAAATCTGATCAGAGAAGGAAGGGATTCAAACCCCCTTTCAATAGAAACAGTCCTAATAAAAATCAGCAAGATCGGTCTACTAAGGATGAATCCAAGAGAGAATACTCCTTGGGAAAAAGGGGAAGACCACCAATCAAATGTTGGGGATGCAAAGAAGATCGCATGTACAAGGATTTCCCTCATAAAGAAGACAAAATGAAGACTATGCAAAACATCCAAGAGGCTACAACAGTAGAAGACATGGGAAAAAATATTCTAAGAATATATCTAGGCTTAGAAGAACAATAAGAAAAACATCAATCCCATTTGATTGAGGTGGAAGGTAATAGCATTAATCATCTTGTTTCTTAATTGATTCAAGAGCAATCCATTGTTACATTGATCCTAAAATAATGGACATATTTCATTTAGAGAAAAGTAAGCTTGAGAAGTCAAGTTTGGTTCAACTAGCCACTGGAACCAAAAGAAGGATCAATGAGACAGTCATAGGCTATCTGATAAATCTTCATGGAGTAAATACTATTTCTAACCTAAATATCATACCATTGGGATCTTATGATATCCTAATTGGAATGGATTGGTTGGACCAACATCATGTTGTCCTAGATTGTCATAACAAGACATTTACATGTCTTGGTGAAGAAGGAAAACAAAGCACTGTGAAAGGAATTCCAAGACCCATTTCTATAAGGGAGAATTCAACCTTACAATTGAAGAGGTGTTTTAGGAAAGGATGTCAATTGTATGCAACTCAAGTGGAGAAGCCAGAAAAGATAAAAGGGCCAAGCCTTGAAGATTTTTCAGTATTGCAAGAGTTTGAAGATGTATTCCAAGAAATACCAGGATTTCCACCAAAGAGGGAAACATATTTCTCTATTGATTTAGTACCAAGAGCTACCTTAGTATCAAAAACTCCTTATAAAATGAGTACACTAGAATTAAAAGAATTGTGAACGCAGCTGGAAGAATAGTTTAAGAAAGGGTACATACACCCAAGTGTTTCACCTTGGGGAGCACTGGTACTCTTTGTCAAAAAGAAGGATGGAAAATTGAGGTTGTGTATTGACTTTAGACAATTGAATAAAGCCACTGTGAAGAAAAAATAACCTCTACCCAAAATTGATGACCTCTTTAATCAACTAATAGAAGCAAAGATATTTTAAAAAATAGACTTGAGATCAGGCTACCACCAGGTAAGAATCAAGGAAGACGATGTCAGTAAGACAACCTTTAAAACCAGATATGGACATTATGAATTTGTAGTGGTTCCATTTGGACTGACCAATGCAACATTTGTCTTTATGTTCTTAATGAATGGCATATTCAGAAATTATTGGATAAGTTTGCCATTGTCTTCTTGGATGACATACTTATTCATTATAAGTTATAGGAAGAGCATGAACATCACTTGTGATTGGTGTTGCAAGTGCTAAGGGAACATTAGCTTTATGCCAATCTTAGTAAGTGTTATTTTTACCAAGAACAAATCCATTATTTGGGGCACTTTATTTTAGAAGAAGGTATAGCATTGGATCTAGATAAGATTGAATCCATTAGAGGATGGCCAACACTAAGGAATGTTTCAGAAGTCAAATCTTTTATGGGATTAGTCTGATACTACATGAAGTTTATAGAAGGTTTCTCTAGGATTTCCCATCATGTCACTTCTTTACAAAATAAGAGAATAAATTTTGAATGGACAACAAAGTGTGAAGAAAATTTAATTTGTTGAAATAATTACTTACTAGTGCACCTATTTTACATATTGTTGACCCAAATGATAATTTTTTGGTATGTAAAGATGCATGCAAGGAAGGATTTGGTGGAGTCCTCACTCAAAACGGACATGTCATTAGTTATGAGTCCATAAAGCTTAAAGAACATTAGAGGAATTATGCCACATATGATTTGGAGCTTGCTTCCATAATTCATGCATTGAAGATGTTGAGGCATTATCCCATGGAAAAGAGATTTGAGCTAATAACATACCTTATTGGTCTGAAATATATTTTTGAATAGCCAACTTTAAATGCCAAGCAGACAAAATGGCTGGAATTTTTAAGTGGAACCAGAAGGACATTTCTAGGTCCATCCAATGTGCATTTTGGACAAAAAATTCCAAATGCTTTGGAATCGAGTCATAGAACTAGTAAAAAATTAGTGGACTTGCTTCGGTCCTAAATATGCTACTTGCAAGCATGAAGATGCCATGCGTGCAGAGTACCTGCAACTTTTTGAAGAACTTTGAAATTTTTATTTATGTTATGTATATGCACCGAGGACAGTTCCAAAATAAGGGGGAGGGGAATGTAATACCCTGGTTTGTAGTCCTGGCCATGGTATAGGCTTTGAGACCCAAT